>CANNZV010002864.1:0-82306 GCA_947561585.1 Caprella mutica
GTAGAGACCAGCCGTTGGCAATTTCTTGGCTGTTCAGTTGGTTGTCTTTCGTAATAACTAGAGATCGTTCATTGGTGAAACCTGGTAAGTTCTTTGGGATTTGATTCATGGTATACCAAGCCTCAGTTGTCCAAAGTTCATGATCTAAAGAAGATACCACTGGACCCTGTATGTTCACATAAACCAAGTGCCCTTCTTTGATGCCAGGAATCTCTAGAAAGACTTTGGACCCATTTTCGTTTACCGAAACAGACTTGATAGTTAAAGATTCCAAGTCCATCTTTGGCCCGCCGTAGTCAATAGTTGGCTTGTACCACCATTGCTGGATTTTAAAGTCCTCAGCAGTCAATTCGTAGTTGTCATGAATGTTCTCTGTAAACTCAATTTCGATGCCATTGGTTCTGGCTTTGATATTTAGCATTTCGAAAGTACAGTTGGCATTGTATTCAAGCCGTTGTAGACCAAAACTCTTTTTTCCATAGTGTCCCCAGTTTCCTGTTGACCCCACGCCTCCAATGTATAGGCGTCCATCAGGACTCCAAGCCAAACGGTTAACGCCAGATTCAAGTCCTTGTGTAAAGCGAAAAACTACACCTTGATACTCGCCATTGACCTTTTCGACAAAAACACGTTTGATGCCACCATGGGTGACCTCACCGTGAATCATTTGGCCGTCATAAGGCGCTCCTTTTAGGTAAGTTGGTTGAGAAGGAGAATTTCCAATTTCGTCTTGAGGAAGCCAAACCACAGGAGGGGTGACTTTTAAATCGGCAGTGCCGTTGTAGTCTACTGCTCGTCCATTGTAGAAAGCTCCTTCTTTAAGGTGAAGAATTTTAGATGCAGGCAACCAATCTCCTTGATTGTCGGCGATGAACATTTCGCCATCAACTCCTTTCCCAATACCATTTGGAGTACGTAAACCGTGGGTGATGAATTCAATTTCACCAGTCTCCTTTGAGATTTTTATGGTTTTACCTCGATCTTGGATCTGCGGTTGCGTACTGGCACCTCCCGGATTGATGGCAATTGCCAAGTTGGCGTAGAAATACCCGTCTTGGTATTCTAATCCAAATGCAAACTCGTGAAAGTTTGATGATACCCTCCATCCATTTGCGATGGTCTCAAATACATCTGCTTTACCATCATTGTTGGTGTCGACCAATTTGGTAAGCTCTTGCTTCTGTAAAATATAGATTTCATCATCAACAACTTTAACACCCAGCGGTTCGGCCAAGCCACTTGCAAAGAGATTCACGCCAATTTTGTTATGATCATCTTGATTTAGATTATCCAGAATATAGATCGAGCCAGCAGGGTCCCAGCAAGAAATTACTAGGCGGCCATCTGCAAGAAAGTCCATGCCTCCTACTTTGGGTTCGAAGCCATCAGGACGGGCTTGTGTTAAAGTAAATGACGGGTGTACTTCTTCTAATGGAAAGCGATCGCCTGGTACTTTTCGCTCCAATTGGATGCGCTCTTGCTCGCCAGTACTGCTAGATGTAAATGCAGCTGTTGATCGCTTGTCACTTTCACGGTAACTTAAAACCTGTGGTGGAACTACCGAAAAGTTATCTGCTCCATGTGGCATCCATTGCAAGCTCATTGTAGCACCGCCACCGCCTTGGAAATAGTCGACATGAATGTCATGCTCGCCCGCAGTCAACCAGTGTTCTGCGTCTTTCGCTTCTGTCCCGTGGAATCCTCCATTATCAACTAATAGATCTCCATCGATAAAGAGTCGTGACCCATCATCACTTGATATTCTAAAGACATAGTTACCGTCTTTTTCGATATGTAAGATGCCTTTGGCTTCAATGGTGAAATTTTCTTCAAGTCCTTGGAAGTCTTCAATATTTGGAGCGTGTAAGGTTGGTGCTACCATTGAAACAATGGGTTTATCAACTTCACGGTATTCAGGAAAGCCTTCTACCGTATCCCATTGAAAGACGTTTAAGACGAGGCCTTGACGCTCTCTGACCACTTCTGAGTTCATCTGGTTTGACGCCATGGCTGCAGCGTTGGCTTCAGTTTCTAAGGTGTCAAAAGCTAAGATGAAATCTACCATGCTTTCGGCATCACTTGCCATTAAATCGGGGTGTGCAGTCATGACTTGTTGTCCCCAGACACCACTACCACCTTTAACGATTTTGGAAATCAGCATTTGGCGATTGGCCGTAGTGCTTTTGTACTTTTTAGCGATGTCTAAGTAGGAAGGTCCTACTGTTTTAACAACATCGTTATGGCAAGTTTTACAATCACTACGTTCAATTAGTTTTAACCCTTGAGGTCTATCGCCATCAACTGAAAGTAGGGCTTTGTTTACCATCGTTGGTTCGCTTTCGAAGTGAAAACTAAATGCCGAATCTCCATTTGAAACTAAAGTCATCCTGGCAACCTTACCATCAAAATCAATCTTACCTTTGACATCTTCACTTGGTACTGATGCTATGGATTGTAGTGACATATCATAAACCAATTCAAGACCTTCTGGGATACCACTGGTTGTAAAACTTCTCAAAAGGATTGGTCCATCAGCACCTTGCTTATATTCTGGTGTTTCTTGTACTGCGTAAGTTTTACCTTCGTAGTTCATTTCGTATCTAACCACAACTTGATCATTTTCGAAATGATGTCCTTTGTATTGAACTTTGATGTTTTTCAATTGACCACCATCCATTATCGACCAAGGTTTTAAGTTGGTATCTTCAAAGTATGCTTTTCCATTTGAAGTGGGTTGTGGTCCATGAGCCGATGTGTAAACTGGCCCATCAAAATTAACGCCATCTTTCCATGCTTTCATCATGCGGCTATTATTTGCATCATAGGCTACCCAGAATTTTTCGTCAAGTGCAACAGTTAGAGCTCTTGGTTGCCAGTCTAATACTGATCTGAAAACCCAAGGATCATTCCCTCTTTGATAATGTGAGTCGGTATTGTTTGAGCAACTGGTTCCTAAAAGTGTAAGGATACAAAAGGTGTAGAAGATTGATAGTTTGTTCATGTGCTTTGTTAAGAGTCAATATCACCAGAAATCAATATAGAGCTTGAAACGGAAACAACTGGAAAGGTTAGGATAAAAAGATAGAGGATTTGGATTGAAATCGTATGTTTTTTTATGCTGTTCTGAATTGATGAGGCTATTTATATATCTTTGCCATATGATGAGAAGACCCAGAAGAAACCGAAAAAGCGCTGCTATACGTGCCATGGTATCTGAAACTCAACTTTCAGTTGATGACTTGATCTACCCAATGTTTCTGATTGGCGGGAATGGCAAAAAAATACCTATTAATTCTATGCCAGGCCAAAATCGTTTGTCTATCGATTTAATGCTTCAAGAAATTGAAGCTTGTTTGAAACTAGGAATCAAAGCTTTTGCCCCTTTTCCTGCAATAGAGGAAGCGTTGAAAGATAGGTTTGCTACTGAAAGTCATAACCCTGAAGGCCTTTATCCAGCCGCAATTAGACAAATTAAGAAGTCATTTCCTGAGGCATGTCTAGTAACTGATGTGGCCATGGATCCATACAATTCTGATGGTCACGATGGCTTGGTCAAAAATGGCCAAATTCTTAACGATGAAACCTTAGAGATTCTTGGAAAAATGGCTTTGAATCAAGCTAGGGCCGGGTCAGATATCATAGCACCTTCAGATATGATGGATGGTCGAGTTGGTTTCATCAGAGAAGTGCTTGATAGTAATGGGTTTAAGGATGTTTCTATAATGTCCTACACGGCCAAATATGCTAGCAGTTTTTATGGGCCATTTCGTGACGCTTTAGATTCAGCGCCTAAGGCTGGTGATAAGAAAACTTACCAAATGGATCCTGCCAATTGGAGAGAAGCAATGATTGAAGCTGATTTAGATTATGCAGAGGGTGCTGATTTTCTTATGGTTAAACCTGCTATGCCTTATCTTGATATCGTAAGGATGTTGAGTGAGCAGTTTGATTTGCCAATTGCGGCCTATCAAGTTAGTGGAGAGTATGCGATGCTAAAAGCAGCAGCCGAAAAAGGATATTTAGATGGAAATCAATCTATGCTCGAATCTTTGCTTGGGATTAAGAGAGCAGGGGCAAGTCTGATACTTACTTACTTTGCAAAAGAGTATGCAAGTCTTACTTAATAAAAAGCAAAATCGGAGTTTCAGCTAAAGAATTTCTTCTCCTTTTCCTTCAAATCAACTTCTTCAGAAGCTCTTTAGCCAAACCCTTCTACACAAAAAAAACTTTGGAAATACCGTATAACCTCACGACCCTCATCACTCAGTTAAAAAAGTTCTCTTCCTTCATTCGAAATGTAGTCCACCGTTCGAACCACACTTTATCGCAATACCCCGATAACCAAATATATCGTATTGCAAAACAATATAAAAGGAATATCTCTTTATTTTATTCAATTTTTAGTTTGGATATCAACATTGCTAAAAATTAGCTTATCAGCTCGGGATGAGCAGCAATGATATCTTGGTAGATGGGTTGATATTGAAACCATCCAGCAGTTGGGAATCCAACCTCTTCATTACGGGTTTTTATGGCAACTTGATGATTGATCTTTCTGGGCGATGAATTGGCAGATTCAGCAGCAATTTGCGCTTGACAGCACCTTTCCATACAAATGAACCACCAAGCTGCCTCTTCAACAGTTTTTCCAACTGTAAGCAAACCGTGGTTAAGCAAGATAGCAGCTTTCTTATCTCCCAAAGCTTCTGCTATCGCATCGCCTTCACTTGTATCCAGTACTACACCAGTATAATCGTCATAAATGGCATGGTCTTGATAGAAAGCGCATGAATCTTGAGTTATCGGATCTAAGTGTCTACCAATTGAAGACCACGCTTTTCCATAAACCGAATGCGCATGAGCAGCAGCAATTACATCAGGACGGTGGTGGTGTACCCTGCTATGAATGGCAAATGCAGCCTGATTTAACATGGTGTGTTTGCCTTCTATGATTTCACCTTCATGATTGACTAGAACCAAATCATCGGCTGTAATGCGATTGAATGAAACACCAAAAGGGTTAACCCAAAAACAATCTTCTTTTTCTGGATCTCTTACTGTAATGTGACCTGCCACACCTTCAGAAAAGCCAAATTTACCAAATACCCTAAAGGCTGCAGCCAATTGATGCTTTCGGTAAGCTCTGGTTTCTGCCGCACTTTCAAAAGTGGGTAACATTGCCGCTAAGTGTGCTGGATCTGCAACTGACATATTTCTTATTTAGTAGTTAATGAATCAATAGAGTCAGAAATTAGTTATTAATTTATGATATCCATTAGTAGACAACCAAAAAATCTGTTTTGAACCGTCATTTCTGCTTAACAATCTGTTTTTTTTCTACCTTTCTTGCTTTGCAAGGTTGTGAAGATGAGATTAATCCTGAGCTGGACCCCGCAGCTTCATTAGTGGTTGTGGATGCTTGGGTGAACGATCAAGTTCAAGAGCAAGTGATTTGGCTAGGGCGTTCAGCACCATACTTTGATTCCAGCTTTTCTCCTGGGATTGATAATGCTCAAGTAACGCTAATAGACCAGGAAGCCCACATCTACGATTTTTTTTATCGGGACTCGGGAAGATATGTGTATACTCCAACTACGCTTGAGCAGTGTTTTAAAGAAGGCCAATCTTATGAGTTGAAAGTTACTATAGATGATGTTACATTTTCTGCCAATGCTTATGCTTATGAAGTCGCACCTTTAGACTCTGTGACTTTTGACTATGAAGAAGGAGATGGTTTTTACTACGGTCTTTTCTGGGCAAGAGACTTGGTTGGAGCTGGAAACTTCTATTGGATTAAGTCCTTTGTAAATGGCGTATTTCAAAATAGCCCGAGCGCAATAAATATCGCCGCAGATGGTGGTTTCAGTGTTGGAGGAGTTATTGATGGCATGACCTTTATCCAGCCCATTAGATATGCCGTAAGCCCTAATCCAGAAGATGAAAACGGCGAGTTGCTGAGCCCATTTAAGGATGGCGACCACCTCAGGGTTGAATTACATTCAATTTCAAAACAAGCCTTTGAATACCTCAATCAAATCAGATTAGTTACCGACAGACCCGGCGGTTTTGCCGAACTCTTTGCTACACCGCTTAGCAATGTAGATGGAAATATTAGTGCCTCAAATGGCGAACCAGTTTTGGGGTTTTTCAATGTAGCAGTAATGAGTAGCGAAGAAAGAACGCTTGTGGAAGCAGAGGTAAATTAAAGCGATTGCTCTTTAAAATGGGCTTCAAGCGCCAGTTCAATCAACGCTTGATAATAAGACCTATATCCTTCTCTAGATAGCAAAAGAGGAAAGTCTACCTGTGCGGGATTTCCATCGAGAATTTGTCCATTTGGCCTGATCGTTTGTCCGACCGACCACATGAAGTTACAGGCTTTCTTTCCATCGGGGAAACGCAAAGTCTCATTCCATTCCCAAGTGTTACTAAACCCAGCAGAAGGCATTCCTGTGATCTTGGCAAGCTGATTGTCTTTGATCATTGCCAAGACTTGATCTACGTGTGACCCCCTACGTGACGAAGAAATTACACTAAACCCCGCTTGAAAATGTACCTCGTTTGGAGCCATAATTCCTTCTGACTCCTCACTGTGTAGTGCCAATTTGAAAGGTACCTCACGGGAGTATTCCTGATGATCACAAACCGCTCTGTTTTCTGCTCTTATCCACTTTCGTAAGCTTTTTCTTTTTGCAGTTTGTCGCGCAAGCTTTCTACTTATCGCTGAGCACTTGAAATTTCCAAAGGTGGTCTTAAATGATTTGGACGAAAGGTAGGAAAGTACGACTGCACCTTTCGACCCTCCCGGACAGTTAGTAAGATCAAGTATTACATGTTGATTCAATAAACCCTCTTTTTTTGCGAAAGTTGCGAGTTCACGCATCTCTGATTCTATATCTGTTGACCGCATTCTATAGAGATCTAAGAGTATGTGGTTCTTCTTATCTTTTGGGACGTAGAGGTCATAATTGATGCGATGAAGAACCAGCTCATAATTCTCGAAATTTCGCCACAAGTCTTGCGTCCAATTGATTTTTTCTTGATAGTTTACCTTTAAATTGTAGGTAGAAGAATCATCTTTTGCGAAAGTTAAACTCAAGACATCCTTAGGAAATAAATGCTTTCGTAATACATTCCGCGAGGTGATCAATTTACTAATTTGCCAATACTTATGGTTATTTGTTGAGTAAGATAAGTATGGCGACAGGTGCTGCTCCATTTCCTCAATCGATTGACCGTTAATTAGCGTGAGTTGGTCTCCAATCTCCAGCCGCTTGTCAGTCTTGATTTGCTGCCCCCAATTGGTAAGGAAGTAGCCACCGTGTTGGAAGTCTGGTGTAATTTCTATTGGTGCGAAAGTCAATTTGGTATTTACTTCAAGGCCCTTTTTGACGCGTGTGACTTTTAGGTGCGGATCCTTCCTCAAGTTGGAAAAATGAACAATTGCTCTGTATAGTGCTTCATCTGTTTGCGCAGAAGCAAATTCTGGCCGTAGTGCCGTGGCATCCTTTATAAAGTCGATTTCTAGAGCCTTAAGTTTTGTTTCTGAGAAAGCTTCGCGATCAATAGTTTTTTGAAGCAATTGGTCAAAGAACTGTAAGCGATCAGCAGTCGATTTAACACTTTGACCAAAACTGGCTGTCGATACAAAGGCTAATAACAGGAAGATATGGTTCTTAGATAACTTGATGTTGGTCTTTATTAAAGGGAGAAAAATTTCGTAAAAGTGATGCAAGTGAGTATAGATTTAACGCATGAGCAATACAGTACCAAATTTTTGCACGGTATAGGTTTCGTCTTCAAATGTGCTTTCGTAAACCATTGTGTAAGTGTATGACCCGTTAGGCACCCATTTGTCATTCAAGAGACCATCCCAATGGGGATTGGTGTCATTGCTGGCATGGATGATTTCGCCCCAACGGTTAAAGATCTTGAAATCCACTTGACCGCTACAACTCAAAGTGGGAGCAAAGCGGTCGTTCAACCCGTCACCGTTTGGGGTAAATGCCTTGGGCACAAATACTTTGGGTGTGCTTTCGCCAACTGAACCACTCAGATCAATTTGGCAATCGTTGGCATCTGTTACTTTGATATTGTAGGTTCCTTTCCTGAGTTGATTAGCCACTTCATGATCCAAAGCTGGTATTTGGATCCAGTTGAATTGGTAGGGTAATACGCCTCCTATTACTTGAGCTTGAACCTGACCAGAGGACTCCCCTGGACAGAAGGCATCTTGAGCTATTGCAAGGCCTTCTAACAATGCCGGTTGATCAATCGTCACGCTTACCTGCGTCTTGCAATTATTGCCATCAAAAACATCTAAGGTGTAGGTTCCTATTGGTACCAAGTCTAAATCAGAACCTAAACCATTTGGATGATCCCACACAAACCGGTATGGCAAAGTCCCTCCTGATACTGCTACTGATGCAGACCCAGTGCTTTCGCCAAAACAGAGAACATCTACCTGGCTCATTAGAGCTTCAAGAGGGGCAAGCGGCTGGGTGACTTCAAAGGCCTGATGGTTTTCGCAGCCAAACTGATCTGAAATGGTGACGTTATAAGTTCCTGCAGCGAGTTGATCGCTGACTTGAGTGGTGGCACCATGCCCCCATGTGAATTCATATGGTGCTAGTCCGCCTGAAATTGTTAAAGATATTTGGCCGTCAGAGCTTCCAAAGCAACTTACAGGTTTGATGACACCATTACCATTTGGCAAATCTAAAATTTGGACACTAAGGGTATCTGAAACTCCAGAGCAAATGGTGTCTGAAAGTGAGCTTTCGGTAAACCACAACTTGGCTTCTTCATTGCCAAACCAGCTAACTTCGATTTTGTTTTGATCTGTACTTAGGATGCGCCCGCCAGTAATTTCCCAATCGTATTTGTTTCCCGGCGAAAAGATGGCTTCGTATTTTTGATTTGCCGTATCACTCAAGCATAATGTATCTGCACCCAAAGGGGCAGCAAGCTCAAGCTTGATATTGACTTTTACTGGCAAGATGGTACTGTCGCCCCAGCAGCCTAACCTGTGTCTAGGTCTTACTGAAACAAAGGCGTTGGAGTTGGTATTTCCCCAATCTACTAAAATGTCCTCTGCACCTGAACCGAATGCCCATAAACCACCATTTGTTCCCCATTCATAAAGTGCTGCATCAGTACCTTCAACTTGGTATGGTATGTCTTGAGCGTCGGGGCACACACTAGTAGAGCCAATAAGATTAGCTTCAGGATGAACTACTTGAATGTTTTTCTGTCCGGTTTCCTGACTGCTACAATCTCCTGTTCCGGTTGAAGCTTTGACTGCTATTTGGTATTCACCAATGGCCTCAAAAGTATGGATCACAGATTTACCGGTATCAGTGGCGTTTCCAAAGTCCCAATTGAATACTTTAAAAAGAGTGTCGGCTTTAGCATTGAATGCTACTTCTGTCCCTAGGCACACGGTATCAGAACTTGCTACATTTAAGCTTTGATCTTGATTGAAAATTTCAACGTTGAGATTTCTCAAGCCTGCGCCGGTTACATAGCCAAATGACTCAAAATTGCCATACCCATAAACGTAAGCAATAAAGCCCGTATCAGATTCGATGGTATGGTTTCCATTTGAAATGGGTATTTGAGCGTATGAGTAGTTTGAGGCAGATGGAACTATCACGAATTGATTTCCGATTTGTTGACCGTCTAAGCGAAGGGAATTTAGGTTTTGAGTAATCGTAACAATGTTGAGATAGTATCGCTCAATCACGCGTACATTGAGGGCGTTAAACGTGATTTTCTTAAGTAAACTGTTCATTGGGGCTAATCATGATCATAAATGGGTCGGCCGCATTGTTGTTGTCACAGGACTGAGATCTGCTGAATTGTGCTACTTGGATGGGCTCATTGCTGTTGATGCTAATGGTCTCAGTTATTGTAAATTCACGATGCTCACCGGCATTCAGTAAGAATTGAGGTCTTCCAGTAACCTGAACTAAGGTATTGTCATATGCCGCAACTACCTTGACAATATCGCCTCCAGACCGAGACTCAAATGGAACGGTGACAAATTGGCGACCCCAGGTGTTCACAGGTGTCATTTGCTCGTACAAATGATCGTGACCGGGACCGCAACCTCCCACTTGGCTGTATTCGTTTCCTCCAAAAACTGCAAAGTTCTTGCAGTCTAGATCGTTACCATTTGCGACTTTAATACGTGTACCTGAAAGGTCATCGGTAGATTGTAGTTGATAGGATTGCCCTTGATCAAGGGTGATTGAGTAAGCTATTTTGGCTGAATGGCCATCATTCGTGCTCACACTGGGAATGATTTCTATTTGAGTATTGTCCTCAACACCAACAATTAAACATTCAGAATAGTGGGAAGTACTACTGGGGTTGGAAGTGGCTTTAGGATAGGCCATTACATAGTACTCTTTTCCTAATGAAGGAGTTGGAAATATCACCGCTGCATCGGCACTTGAACGCCGCTTGTTAAGGGCAAATACTGATATTTTTTCATCGGCAGTTACGTGGATGCCTTTGTTCTGAATCACTCCTGACCCTGTATTCATACCTAAACCTAAAGGCACAGCAATTAATGTGGTTGTTCCTGGCAATACATCATAGTTTGCCGACCAATTCATGCCAGGAATTGAAACTGAACCACTCACGGAGTCATCTGCGCTGATGTGTATTTCTATCTCCACCGTATTTCTTTCATCATTTTCCATAAACCCTAGCCAGAAATCAGTTCCTTCAGTAGAGATATTTTGACCTTGAATGGCCTGAAAGGAAATGGCAATGAGAAGAAAAGAAAGGTACAGTTTGATCATTTAGAACTTAAGGCAGAACTTGTTTGATGCATTAAGTTAAAGAAACTTAGACTATGAAAGGTAGACCTACTATGAAATGTACAAGTAGCTGCCTTAGTTGAGCAAGCTTGGCTAGTTGAATTGAACGTTGTAGTAATTGGAGTTGCGGCTAACTGCTTCAAATGGTGATTCAACCAGAGTGCTTAGCTTTACTTTCCAGGCTTGATGCTTCGTGTCGAAAGCATCAAGTATTCTTTCCAGTTTGCGCTCTTTCCAGTTCTTGTTTTTTATTTGTAATTCTGCTTCTAGGGTTGAAAGCATTTGTAGCGAAAGAAAACAAAAAGAAGCCATATTCCAATCATCGATATTGCGGTTGATGACTGGGATCGTTAATCCTTTTTGATTTAAATCAACCAGAAAGTAATCTTTTCCATATTGTTTCTCTAAGAGCAGGATGTTGTCTTTCGTTTCATGCATCAAGTCTCGAAGAATCTTTTGTATTCCTTGGTTTTTCTGCCTAGGAGAATTGTAGTAGTAATTGCGTAAACTTAGATGTAAGGAATGTAGGTTTAAGTGTAATTCACCTAGTTTTTTGTGAAGTTCTTTACGTGAGCCATTGATGTTTAAAAAATCCCTCATTCGAAAAAAAGGTTTAAAGAATACCTAAGTCTCTAAGTTAGAATTTTTGATGTGAGAATAAAACGTCATTAGTCGAAAAGTTCAACTCTTTGGTCGTAATTGTTTGATAACAAGAAGTTTTTAGCAAAATAATTCAAAATATTTGTAGCTGAGAAGCTGAAATGTGATTTTCCAAGGGGCTGTAAAGTTGTTTGAATATTTCGCTTATAATTTTAGCTTTTTTGAAGGTATTTACTTTATAGTGTTGAAACCATCGTTTTTTCGACCAATGTAAGGTTACTTTTATTTTGGAAGAGAGATATAGATTGAATGAGACTCTCTCATTACAAAAGATACCAGCTAGTCCTTGTAAGGACACACGACCAAAAGACATCATTATCAACAGAATTTTTTAGATATGACAGCTTATAAGAATGCATTTGTAATGACCTTGGCAATGATTTGCCTTGCTCCATTTGTTCAAGCGCAGAAGATATACAACCAGCCTGAAGAATTGTATCAAATGCAGGATGAGATATTGACTTTCGTCTCTCAGGACAAGAACGACTATTACTACGTGGCGCGTGTTTGGGACAATGAAAATCAAATTATAAAATCCAATATGCTTTACAGAAAGCGTAAAAATGCAGGAGGAACTTGGTCGGTGGAAAATTTGCAGATCCCTGGGTTGGATTTGGATCAGCCATTTTCAATTATGGGTGCTGGTGATGGTGGTAATAGGCTTTACGTTTTGAATAGCTTCAAAGGTGACAACTTGTTAAAGTCAGGAGTGTTTTACACTGAGATGGGAGCAGGAGGATGGTCTCCTTTATACAGATCTTTCGTTACGGGCTTGAAAAACATGGATCCTGTCTTTTCTGGTTCTGTCTCCAATGACGAACAAACAATGTTCTTATCTTTAGATGATCCGAGAGTTCCTGGTAAAGAAAATTTACACATCTCATTTTATGATGAAACTCATGGAAATTGGTCTTGGCCAATACGCTTGAATGATAATGTGAATTCAACAGCCTCAGATTTTTCTCCCTACCTATCAGATGACGGAAAGTACCTTTACTTTGCAAGTGATCGAGAAGGCGGGCTTGGTGCGTCTGATATATATGTAAGCGAAAGGGTAGATGACTCTTATTTAAATTGGTCAAACCCTGAGAATATGGGCCCAGGTATCAATACAGCTGGGGCAGAGACTTACTATACAGAATTGGACAATAATCAATTCTATTTGGTTCAAGGTGAGAATTCGCCAGAGCAAAAATTCTACAATACCTTGGTTCTTGCTTTTGGTGATGAAGGAGTTGATGATCTGGCCATTAGTAACAAAGCTGGAGAAGAATACGAAGAAGAGCTACCTACAGTTTCAGACGCTGACGCTGACATGATTTTTACAAGTAATGATAATAGTGATCGCCTTTACCCAACACTTCCTTCTACTTCTTTAGGTAGCTCAGAGGTAGGTGAAAGATATTACGATCCTTATGTGGGAAGCGAGATGGTGTACTTTTCACTTGGAAGTGACCAAGTCACTACTGCTGGACAAAAGAGATTGGCTGATGTCGCGAGAATTTTTCATGCCAACCCAGATATGAAAATTGAGATCACTGGTCATGCGTGTGCAATAGGTGATGAAAGAACTAACTTAAGGCTCTCCATAAAAAGAGCAGCTTCAGTTTCAAAGTATCTACTGGCATTAGGTGTGAACTCTGGACAGATTCTAACCAGAGGCTTAGGAGAGCAAAACGCTACAGGTCCAGAAGATCTAAATAGAAGAGCTGAGGTAAAGTATCTTGCGCCAAACTTACCAGCAGGTTACTAATAAATATTGACTATTATAGAAATAAAGAAGCCATTACTCTCTAGGGAAATGGCTTCTTTATTTGATTTGATATTTTTGCCCTTAACAATTATTCTTCTTTTAAAAGTTTTTTGAATATACGATTTCCTTTTGACGAGGTAGCAAGTACTAAATAGATGCCATCGGGAAAGGGTGACAAATTGATTTCTTTGTCTTTCGTCGTGAAATCTGCAATTACTTTTCCTTGTATTGTAAGAATTTGTCCACTCCAACTTTCGCCCAAGGAAGAACTCAATGAGTAAACTCCTTTACTCGGATTAGGGCTAATGACAAGCCCATGCTCAGTGGCTTCGGGAAGCCCATTGATGATAATTGTGTTGTTCACTTGAGCTGTATCTTGATTTGTGATGATGATGTTATCAAACCAAAATTCTGAATTCCCAAAAGCGCTTTCTTCAGCTACAATTTCTAAGCGGTCGATCTCGGCCCACTCAAATTTACCTTCTGGATTATACCAGGTATTGTTGTCCCAGGATCCTTGCTCTACAAAGTCTCTTAAAAGTAGATGGAAATGCTGCCATTCGTTGTTTCCATTGATTTCTGTAGTTGCTAGGCTACGTATCATCCTCCAAGGCCTGTCTTGATCACTTTTTTTGCTGTCTAGAAATCTAATATCTAATCCGATGCGAGAATCAGAAGCTCTCATCAAGAAGTCAATGGCGTAAGCTCCATTTTTGAGGAGTGTCATGTCTAAGTCTGGTTTGACATTTAGGGCAATGCTGTTGTATTGTGAAGCGCCGGCCCAGTGGATACAGTAGTCCTCATTGTTTGGTCGATCTTCACTATAAAAGTTTAATATGCCAGAAGAGTTAGATTCTGATTCAAATTTGGCTCCAATGTAATCGGTATAGACCGGAAACCCGTCTTCAATGGTTTGGATTTCAAAAGGAGTTTGAGCGGGAGGGGTAAAGCCCAAGGCTTCAGCCAGATCAACATTTAGGTCATGTTCAAAGAGATCTTGGCCGCCTTCATTAAATAGACCAAAACCGCCATGGTAGTCCCACATGGTCCAGGCCATTCCAGCTTTTTCCAGTTCTTCTCTCACAAATTTGTACCAAGGGACTCGGTCTTGATTGTCACTATTAGGAATGTAAATTCCAAATTCTCCACAAAAGAGTGCAACATCTCTTTCGGTTGCGAAATCGATAGCTATTTGAAGCTGAGATTTTACCCACTCATTATTGCCTTGGTTTGGATAATTGTCCATCGCAGACCCTATCCAGGTGCCATTGAATTGGCTAGGCGTTGTTGGCATGCGTGCAGGATCATAAGGGTAAGGAATACCAGAAATTCCTTCCATTGATGGATTTACCCAAGAAGCTCCTTGATGCGAAAGAACGAACGGCTCATAGAAATGAAAAGTATAGATCAGGTTTTCATAGTCATAGACGGGCATAGCAGCTAGGTTGTGGAAGCTGTTCCAGTTAGCAGGCCCAATAATTAAGCTTCTTTCCGTATCAATTGCCCTGATCGCTGCTACAGTCTCTATTTGGATGGTATTCCACGTCTCATCCGCAATTCCGTGTGGCTCATTCAAGATTTCGAAATGGATAAAATGCACTCCGATCTTTAAAGTGTGTAGCCATCAAAGGCCATAGTTTGGTTAGGACTTGACCAATATTGGGATCGGTATTGGTAGCTGGGTCAAAAGTGTGGTTATCAATAATGAGGTGTAACTCTAGATCTTCGGCCCAATCTGCGGCTTGATCTAAGAAAGATAAGAACAAGGGGTCTGGTGCATAGTCTGGTGCACCGCTGGTCATTGCATGAAGATTGATGGGCAATCTAATGGCGTCGCAACCTAAGCTTTTGATTTGCTCAAAATCCTGCTTTTCATATTTGGTGAATTGAATGGCGCTTGGTCCAGAGACTTGAAACCAGTTGGTTAAGATTGATTCCTTTTGAAAAGGGAGCAGATTTTTTGGCCAGAAAGTTGGTTTGTGCATACAAACAGTAGGCAAATACAAGTAAGAAGATATCGCATGAAGATATTTGTTACAATATAAAACCTGGCGATTGGATTCTAAGGATTGATCCTTACTTCTTGAGAAACTTATGCACTCTTTTGAAATGACTGTCTTTATCCTCTACAACTAAGAGATAAAACCCTGTCGGAAAATCTTCTACCGAAATTCGGTAAGTGTCCTTTCTACTCTTTCGGGATTAATATTTAGTTCAGAGCCAATTATGTTTCTCATCTCAGTGTTTACTTCTCCAAGACCAGAGTCATTGATTTTGATAAAGATAAAGTCCTTAACTGGATTTGGGTAGAATTCTACCAGATTCACCTTCTCGCCTGCTTGATACTCTAGTTTAAGATTGTCTTGACTTCCATTCTTTTGAGCAAACAAAGACGTTGAGGTGAAAAAAAGAAATAGAAAAAGTAGAGTTCTAATCATATTTAAACATTATTCAAATTATACAACAAAAATCAATCCAACCGCACTTTAATTTGAATCCAACTAAATAGGAAACTTGTTTAGTCAAAAATAAGCATCTCAAGACAATCAAAAAAGTTAATTCTCGTTAAAACCTACTTCTCGTTAAAATTAGATAATTTCAATAAAAAATAAAATTATTCTTACAATATATTCGTTTGTATAGTCCTTTGAGTTAAAAATGATGATTTTTCTCATGCTTTCATACATCATTTATACAATTCTGACGATTACCATACGCCTTTGGCTGGTTTTTTTTCGAAAATTTGAATAATATCTTTTTGTAAAGGTTTCTATAGCCTTGATTTTTCTTCTGTTTGAAAGAAAATGTCTGATAAGAATTATCGGTAAATGATAATGTTTGCCAAAAGTTCCTTTTGCTTTACGTCTTTTTTAATATAAGAAGGGGTTTGTGCCTAGGGAAATGACTTCGATTGACCTAGTTAAGCCTCCAAATGCCACTTCATTTGCCAAAATTTTGATTTTGGGCTCTTTTTTTTTCTTGAAAATGTTGCATTTTTAAGAAGTGCAAAGCGTTGATAGTCAGTAATATATGTCGGTTTTGTACCGTATGTTACCTTTTGTTATGTGCCTTGTAACCTTTTGTTATGCGAATAATTTAAAGAGCTGCAATAAATAGCTTAACATTGAATATCAGAAAACTTAAACTTATATAGAATATGAGCTAAGTGTTTCTCAAGAAAAAAATAAAAATGTTGTTTTTAAAGAAAGTTACCGCACGGTAAATTTTACGGTAACTTTCAAAATCTGTGTTGATGAGGTGAGAGTAGTGAAGTTGGTAGGGATATAATTAGATATAAATTTTTCTTTCGATGAGGATAGTAAGAAAATATTTTTGACAATTATGTCCCTTTTTTTTGCTAATGTCAATAGTAAAAGCCAAAAAATCCTATTTCTAGAGATGAACGCTTTTGTTATCTTACCACTATGAAGACCACTATAATCAGAAATGGTTTGTTTTTTGATGGAACTGGAGCAAAATCCCAGCACATTGATCTTATTATTCAAAACGGAAAACTCAAGGAAACTATAGTAAATGCACCTTTGATCGAAGATGCAATTGAGATTGATGCTACCGGTAAGTGGGTCACACCTGGTTTCTTAGATATTCACACACATTACGATGCCGAAATAGAAGTAATGCCCTGGCCTAGATGAATCTATAAGGCATGGGACTACAACTGTTGTGATGGGAAATTGCTCGATTTCGGCGGCACTTGGAAAAGATGAAGACATCGTAGACTTGTTTTGTCGTGTAGAAAATATACCAGCTCAAATTCTAACTGAATGGATCAAAGACAAAATCACTTGGAACAGTCTCGGCGAGTACTATCAGCATTTAGAAACTTTAAACATGGGCCCCAATGTGGCTTCGTTTGTAGGCCACTCTAACCTAAGAATTGCCGGTATGGGAGTTGATCGCAGCTTTCGATCTCCTAAAGCCACCAAAAAGGAATTAAGCAAGATGGAAGGGCTTCTGGCTGAAGCAATGGAAATCGGATACCTCGGGATGTCAATTGACATGCTACATTTCACAGATGGTCTGGAATATTCAATCCCGCACACAAAGGGGCCTCTGTTCCATCACAACAAGCGGCTGTAAGTGAATATAAAGCCCTTGCTAATGTATTACGTAAGTATGATCGCGTACTGCAAGCAACACCAAATGCCCTAGATAAAATGTCGGGATTACATCTTTTGATGATGAGTTCTGGCCTCTTTCGCAAAAAGCTTAAGACCACAGTTGTAGCTGCCTTAGATCTGAAAACCAGCAAAAGTATTCACAAGTTAGTAACAACACTCTCTACGGTAGGTTCAAAATTCTTCAATGCCGATATGAAGTTTCAAGCACTGTCGATGCCATTTCTGAATTATGGTGAAGGACCTATTACACCACTCTTTGAAGAGTTTCCGTCGATGGTGGAAGTTATTGGAGCCAACCGGGAGCAACGAAAAGCTGCTTTCGCAGATCCAAAATTCAGAAAGTGGTTCAAAGCAGATTGGAGTCACAAAGGAACTTCGGTATTCCCAAGGTTGCTGAAAGACATGACCGTAACTGCTGCTCCGGACAAAAGCATAGTTGGTCAAACATTTCAGGAATTGGCCGAAAGAAGTAATTCTTCAGATCCATTGGAACATTTAATGGACCTCATGCAGGAACACGATACCGATTTGATTTGGAAATGCGTAGCGGCCAATCACCGCGATGATGTGAGACTGGGTTTATTGGCACATGATGCAACGATTCCGGGCTTTAATGATTCGGGAGCACATAATGTCAATATGGCTTTTCATGATGGGTGCTTTACAAACCCTCAGACAAACGCAAGCCAATCCAGGAGTAATGTCTATCGAAAAAAGCGGTGCATAGGCTTACACAGCTTCCTGCAGAATGGCTCGGTTTGGATGCCGGTGTTTTGACTCCAGGGAAACGCGCAGACGTCGTAGTTCTTGATCCTACAAAACTGGATACCCACTTACATGACGAACCGATAGCAGATTTCCACCCAAGTCTGAATGGAGCTTCTCGGTTTGTGAAACGCAGCGATGGTGTTGTCAACCACGTACTGATCAATGGCGACCAAGTATTTGGAGATAAAGAAGGATTTGCAGCCGACCTTGGTCAACGCCCATACGGAAAGCTTTTACGTAGTACATTCAAATAGAGACGCACCGAGAAGGCGAATCGACGGGGATGCCATGGAAGCCGTTCTAAATGGATCAAGGGTTTGTCGCTACGAGCGCACAGCACCATTGCTGCGCACCAACCATTTATAAGAAGTGAGTTCTTTCAAGGCCATTGGTCCGCGGGCATGAAGTTTCTGGGTGCTGATACCAATTTCTGCTCCAAACCCAAATTGCCCGCCATCGGTGAAAGCAGTGGAGGTATTGGCGTAAACCACGGCAGCGTCCACCATCTTTAGGAACATTTCCTGAGCTGCAACATCTTCAGAAACTATCGATTCTGAGTGTTTCGAGCTGAACGTGCCTATATGGTCTAGCGCTTCTTGCAGATTTTCGACCGTTTTAAACAGACATAGTGAGTGAAAGAAACTCAGTACCATAGCTATTTTCGTCTGCCATGTTTAAAAGTTCTGAGTTGTAAAATCTTTTGAGAACTTGGAATGATGGTTCATCTGCATAGACTTTGGCACCTTTCGCATTAAGATCCTTCATCATCTCGGAGAGGTCACTCAATCGGCTTTTGTGAATAATTAAACAGTCCAATGCATTGCAAACACTTACACGACGTGACTTGGCATTGGTGATAATGGCTTTGCCTTTCGCCAAATCTCCTTGAGCATCAAAATAAGTATGCACAATGCCGGCTCCTGTTTCAATTACTGGAACCTTAGAATTTTTTCGTACGAAATCGATTAAACCTTGGCTGCCTCTAGGGATGATGCAATCAACATACTTGGTGGCTTCAAGAATGGGTAGGAGGGCAGCCCTTTCGCTTGGGGCCAAATAGATGACGTCTTGCAAGTCTCGCTTGGCCAATACCTCTTTGATCAACGCTACGATGGCCAAATTGGAGTAATGCGCATCCTTACTTCCTTTCAACGCAACCGCATTGCCAGATTTAAAACATAGGGCGAAAACATCAAAGGTGACGTTGGGTCGTGATTCATACACAATCCCAATTACGGCCCAACGGAACAGTAGTCTTTTGGATCGAAAGACCAGACTCCAGTTCTTTGCTTTCTCTAGAATTTCATTCAGCGGACTGTCAAGCTTGGCGACGTTTCGTAAATCATCAGCGATGCCCTTCAGTCGTTCAGGATTCAAAAGCAATCGACGATCGTATTTTGGATTTTCAGGATCCATACGGTCAAGATCCTGTTTATTGGCTGCCAATATTTCGATGGTACGAGCCACGGCTAAGTCTGCGATTTCGTTCAGAATTTCGCCTATTTCTACATCATTTAAGAGTACAAGCTCACGACTGGATTTCGCCAAAACCGACAAATATTTTTGGATTTCAGAAGTGTCCATAGAATCAACCGATGTATAAGTAATCATAATGAATGAGGGCCTTTCTGCCCCGTTGTCCTGCATGTTGCCGAGCCGTATCTGAGCCATATTGCGAAAGCCCCAATGCGATCTTTTCGCCAGACTCATTGCGTACTTCAACGATGTCTCCTTTGGCGAAATTGCCAATCACTTCGATAATTCCAACTGGCAACAAGCTACTAGCGCCTTCGTTGCAAATGCGATGAGAAGCTCCCGCATTGATGATCACTGCCGGACGGTTTTTTTCGTCTTGGATCGCAATCCATTTTTTGATGTTCGAAAGTTTATGACTCGCTGGTATGAATGTGCCTGGTCTTTCTTCTGGCTTTGGCGAAAGTGCTTGCCGTAGAATGTTTGGCTCCTTACCATTGATGATGTAGCAGTCGACGCCAAGCTGTGCGGTTTTTTGAACCATACGCAACTTGGTTTGCATCCCGCCTCTGCCGAAAGAGGACTTGGTTTTACCCAGATCTCTAATCGCCAAGCGGTCATTTGGTCGAATCTCTTTTAGTAATTTGCTACTGGGCTCATCTGGCGGGCCATCAAAGACGCCATCCACGTTGCTAAGAATAAATAAGGCATCGGCGTTGCACATGGCAGCCACTAGTCCTGCGAGCTCGTCGTTATCTGTAAACATGAGTTCTGCAATACTCACCACATCGTTTTCATTGACGACGGGAACAATGTTGTCTCGTAGGAGTGCCAACAAGCATTGCTGCATGTTTAAGTAATGTTGTCGATCCCTGAAATCCTCTTTGGTAGCTAGCACTTGGGCACAGAAAAGGTCGTGCGATCCAAAATGAGTAAGGAAAGTTTGCATCAATTTGATTTGTCCGACAGCGGCCAAAACTTGTCGCCGAACCACTTTGGACAGCTGATCTGAGACCTTGATGATACTGCGACCTGCACCAACGGCACCTGAAGAAACCAGTATCACTTCAATCCCTGAAAGCTTAATTTCGGCGATTTGAGACACCAAGTGTTTAATCATCTCTATATCAAGATGACTCTGCGCGTCGGTTAAGACATTGGTGCCGATTTTTACAACGATTCTTTTCACGGGCGCAAAGATACTCATAGTAGGGACGCATTGCAATTTGTTGGGACGCACTGAGGCACTGCAGTGCGTCCCAACTAGGATCGAATTGCAATGCGAGTCCTCCCTTTATTGCAATCCGTTCTTACAGGTATTATCTTACAGTCATACAAAACAACTTGATATGCAATTTGAAGGTAAATCGGTATTCATCACTGGAGCGAGTCGCGGAATAGGGAAAGCCATTGGTTTGGCCTTGGCCGCCGAGGGCGCAAACATTACGATTGCCGCTAAAACAGCTGAGCCGCACCCAAAGTTGGATGGCACGATATACACCGCTGCTGAAGAAATGCGAGCTGCTGGAGGAAGAGCCTTGCCTCTGATTGTTGACATAAGAGACGAGCACCGCGTACGTGAAGCTGTCGCTGAGGCTGCAGATAAATTTGGAGGCATTGATATTCTAATCAATAACGCCTCAGCAATAATGCTTACTGGAACGATGGACACTCCCATGAAGCGCTATGACCTCATGCACAGTGTCAATACCCGAGGAACTTTCGTTACCTCACAGGCATGTATTCCTTATTTGTTGAAAAGCGAAAACCCGCACGTGATGAACATTTCGCCACCATTAAATATGGAAGAAAAGTGGTTTAGAAATCACGTTGCATACACCATGGCCAAATTTGGAATGAGTATGTGTATCTTGGGTATGGCTGGAGAGTATCGATCCAAAGGCATTGCTTTCAACGCTTTGTGGCCGCGTACTGCAATAGCAACCGCCGCGGTGGCCAACCTATTGGGAGGTGATGAAATGGTACGGCGTTCTCGCACAACAGATATTATGGCCGATGCAGCCAAATTGATTTTTGCGAAAGCATCCAAGTCCTGTACGGGCAACTTCTTTATTGATGACGAGGTCCTTGCTGAAGCGGGTGTTACCGACTTTCGTAAATATCAAGTAGATACATCTCTTGAACTCAAAGAGCTCGCACCTGATTTCTTTCTTTAGGGCGCAATCTTTGAATTGGTGGTTGATGATTCTGATCTGGACGACGCATTCTTTACTGACATAGCGATTGTTGCGAAAGAACCGTAAATTATAGCTCAATTCAGCTATGAGAGCGCGCTCAACTGGGCAGGATTTTGAATACTTGTTGTTAAATACGCTACTATGATCAAGTTTATGCTTTTCTGGCTATTGCCTTTTACTTGGCTTTCGCCTGATAAAGATTTTTCTAAGCAGAATTTGAAGTTTCAATACGACTTGAAGAGCCCCATCTTTTGTGACCATCAAGTGGCTAGTAATGAAGACGAGATTGCCATCTTTTTGAAGATTACCAGCGCAAACTTGTCATTGAGTTTAGATGACTTGGTGATTGACTACCAACTGGCATCCAGCTATCGAGCCAGTAAAGATACCTACGAACTTCATCTGGATTTAGCTGCAAGCCAGGTTCATACCGATGGCCAATCCAGAACTTTTCGATTGGTTATACCCAATGTCAGAAAAGAAGCCATCGCATTGATGAAGATTACGGCCGATGATGAAAGTTATTTCTACGATCTAACTTTGCGAAAAGGAGACACCAATTTTACGAGTTTTTTGCCTTGGGATGTTCAAGAGGACATGCCGAAGTTTGATAACTTCATTGGCCAGCAATCTGAAGTAGTGTTTAGAGATGTTTTTGGGCGAAAGGCCGACCTTTTTGGCTTTTATTATGATTATGAATTCGACCCTGCATTGCCACCTACCAGCATGACTGCTCCTAAAGTTGCCAAGGAAATGTCAGTGGAATCGGTAATCAAGTTTGAAAATGAAGGAAGCTTACTTGATAGTGAGGGACTTTACTTTGTACAAAGTGATACCAATGGCATTTCGGGACTTTCGTTGCTGGTAAGTAATTCTTCTTACCCGCGTTACAGTACATTGAATGAGTTGATCCCGCCTTCTTTGTATCTCAGTACCAGATCTGAATACCAAAATTTACTGGAGGCCGAAAACACAAAGGTCGCTTTTGACCGGTATTGGGTGAAAATGTCTAAGGATAAACGCCGAGCAAAGAAAATAATAAAAGAATATTATCGAAGTATTGCCGCTGCAAATCAGCTGTTTAGTTCTTACAAAGAAGGCTGGAAAACCGACCGTGGGATGATCTATACGATACTTGGTACACCAGATGAAGTGTATCGCAATGACGTTGGTGAAGTGTGGGTCTATCAGAAATCTGTCTTTACTAGTGAACTTGTCTTTAATTTCGAAAGAATTCCTAATATCTTCGATGCACAAAACTATGTGTTAGTCCGCAGTAAGAAATATCGGGCCGACTGGAACCAAAAAGTAAAATTGTGGAGAGAAGGCACAAGGAGGCTGTAAAAGATTGGGTATTTGGCATTCACAGTGTCATTGAAAGCTTAAATGCGGGTAAAGAAATCGAGAAGATTCTTTTTGATCGAAAGATGGGAAAAGAAGCGCTTGAGCGCATGAGGCCTATTGCTGAAAAGCGAGGTATTCCTATTCAGTACGTTCCTATTGAGAAGCTCAATCGAGTAACGCGAAAAAATCATCAAGGTGTCATCGCTTATCTTTCAGCTGTACGCTATGTTTCCCTATCAAATGTTGTAGCCAGTTGCTATGAAGCGGGACGTGATCCTTTCTTATTGATACTTGATGGCGTGACCGATGTTAGAAACTTTGGCGGGATAGCCCGTTCGGCAGAATGCGCAGGGGTTGATGCGATCATTGTTCCAGACACGGGCAGTGCTCAGATCAATTCAGACGCCATGAAGACTTCTGCGGGTGCATTGAACCACATTGCAGTTTGTCGTGGTAAGAACATTGTCGCTATGGTTAAGGAAATTAAAGACAGCGGAATCAAAGTGCTTGCAATTTCTGAACGTGGCGATAAGTCGGTTTTCGAAACCAAAGTTGAAGGTCCGCGCGCACTTATCATGGGTTCAGAAGGATATGGTATTTCTAGGGATCTATTACAGCTTGCCGATGTACACATGACTATTCCTATGAAAGGAAAGATATCCAGTTTGAATGTTTCGGTCGCGACAGGGATTGCGTTGTTTCAATTGGGCGCATAGGGTGGCTGCGCCACAAAGAGTTCATGCAGCGATAAGGCGGAGCAGCGATTGCAGCGAGATTTGTGTTTGAGGATGGCTGCGCCACAAAAGCACGCGGCGCAAGGGAGTAAATGGGTGATCCGTCGCTCTGCGCGGATGTGTGGCTGCGCCACAAAGAGTTCATGCAGCGCTAGGAGCGAAGCAGCGATGGCAGCGAGATTTGTGTTTGAGGATGGCTGCGCCATAAAAGCACGCAACGCAGGGGAGTAAATGGGTGATCCGTCGCTCTGCGCGGATGTGTGGCTGCGCCACAAAGAGTTCATGCAGCGATAGGAGCGGAGCAGCAATTGCAGCGAGTTGTGTTTGAGGATGGCTGCGCCATAAAAGCACGCAACGCAGGGGAGAAGAGGAGGTACAGACGTAGAGGGTGGTTGCTGGTCTAGCCTTAATGTTCAGTCAGCTTATGTAAGTGTATCAGTAACTCGAAATGATACGGTTTGCTTTTTCTGTAAAGAAAATGTCCCTTGGGGCAGTGGGTTTGCTGCCAAAAGCTTACGAACAAGGTTGACCGTAAATTATGAAGTGCTCAGGGGAAGGAATCACAAACTGCTGGTTGGAATTGGCGTTTTGTACTTTGTGAGACTTAATAAAACGAGCATAGGTTCCTTGCCTACTGATTTGAGTCCAGAACGACTTCCTTTGATTGCTCCTTTGATGGAGCTCAATCGTTCCTTTCGTAACCAATATTTGCATCATGTGATTGAAGCTAGATTGATACTATTTGATCGCTTCTACCTATCAGGCACCATTGAGCCACCTCATTCGAAGTTGACAAATCCCATGAATGATAACGGTAAAATTGTTCCGCACAATTTACAATACACTTCCACGCAGGTCTCTATCGGGTACAGACTTGGCATCAAGAAGAAAGGCAAGAATGAGTGATTCAAGGTCCGACCGTGATTGAATTCTTCATTTTTTTCTTGCCATATTAGCAATATTGCTGTATATTGACAGTAAATATGCTGCTATGCCTACAAGGATCTACAAACCCAAAGCCTCTCCTCAAGAAGCCAAGCTCTATGAAACCAATGAATGGAGTCTGCAGGTGGGAGAGCTAGAAGTCACTTGGGAGACCAAGATGGATCGTGTGGCACTTTCACGTAAGCGCTTGCCATACACCACCATTGAGTCCATAGCGACTAAGGCAAATGTTCCTGTTAAGGAAATTCTGGTATTGTTGGACCTTCCACAAACGACTTACAATAAGAAAAAACGTGATCAAGACCTTTTGAGTGGCCGAGATACTGAAATGATCTTGCTTATGTCAGAGGTGCTCGATTATGGTTTTGAAGTCTTCAATCAGGAAAAGGAAAAGTTTTCAGCGATGGTTTGCCAAGGTAAATCTCAGCTTAGGAGGTGTAGCACCATTTGCCCTTTTTGATTCGATGACGGGTATCCAAGAAGTCAAATATGCCTTGGATAGGATCGAGTATGGCGCAATGGCATAATGCTGGTTTTTAGGATCGAAAGAGAAAAGTATCTAGAAGACACCTTGAAAGGAATTGGCGCTGCCAGATCAGAAGGTTTCAGATGGAACAGTCTTGGTACACCTTTGGTATATGCTGCAGCTTCTCGTGCCTTGGTAATGCTAGAGGTTTCGGTACATCTTGATCTTCGCGAAGACCTACCAACAGATCGTTTCTTTGTCGAGATCGATATTCCCGACGACTTGCTCATTTTAGAATTGCGCCTCGAAGATCTTCCTTCAAATTGGGATCAAAAACCACCAACTAGAGCTACTCAAATGATCGGAGATGACTTTGTGAGTTCTGGTGAAGCGGCTGTCTTGAAAGTGCCTAGCAGTATCATTCCTCAAGAATTCAATTACTTGATCAACCCAATGCATCCTGATGCAAAGTCAATCAGAGCGATGGTACAGACAAGGTTGGCTTTTGATCAGAGGATGGCTGCGTCATAAAAAGGGCGCAGCGCATGGGAGCAAATGGGTGATCCGTCGCTCTGCGCGGATGTGTAGCTGCGCCACAAAGAGTTCATGCAGCGATAGGAGCGGAGCAGCGATTGCAGCGAGATTTGTTTTTGAGGATGGCTGCGCCATAAAAGCACGCAACGCAGGGGAGAAAATGGGTGATCCGTCGCTTTGCGCGGATGTGTGGCTGCGCCACAGAAAGTAGGCGGTGTTTATCAAATCCTTCTATCTTTATGTCAAAATAATTAGATTATGCCTAAATTCGTCTTCGCTAAATTTTCCATTCACGACCACGCCGGATATTCACGCTATGTCGAGCTCGCTACACCTATATTTATGCGAGAAAAGGTGATAATTCATGCATCCGATGAAGAGCCGCAAGCTTTGTCTCCTGATATGAAAGCCGATAAGGTTGTACTTCTTGAATTTAAAGACCATTCCCATTTTACGCACTTCTTTTCACAGATTGATTATATGGAAGCGGCGAAAATTCGTGATGCAGCTTCAACGATTTCAGCTACGGTTTTTGAACGATTTAAGATGCCAAAGTAATCTTCCCGTATAGATACAAATTGGAAAAGAATCTCTTTATTTCTTTTTCTCTTTGCAGACGGTCTGATCCAGCATCCTCTCCACATTGCAAATCAGCTAGAAGCTCTCTTCATGCTTACTAACAGAAATTGAAGAGGGGATTCTGGAGAATCCTTCCACGGGTCTTATTACTATTTCAAATTACCATTAAATGATTTTCTAGCTCACGCTCACCATCCTAATTTCTAAAACAAAGCCAAAAGCATAAAGCATAAAGCCTGAAACCTAATGCCAGTTCCAACAAAAAAGGTGGCTGCGAGACTTGTGTTAAGCAAAAACCAAAAGCCAAAAGCCAAAAGCGTAAAGCGTAAAGCGTAATCCAAAAAAAGGTGGCCTTTTTCAAGACCACCCCATTTCATATGACATTTAAAACCGCTATTGACAACTAAGCCAAATCAAAGCGATCATTGTTCATTACTTTCGTCCAAGCTGCAACGAAATCGTTGACAAACTTAGCTTGACCATCTTGGCAACCATAAACTTCAGAGATCGCTCGTAACTCAGAATTAGAGCCGAAAATCAAATCAGCACGAGTACCAATCCATTTCACATCTCCTGACTTTCGGCAGTTTCCTGCAAACAGATCTTCTTTTTCTGATACGGCTTTCCAGCTTGTTCCTAAGTCCAATAAGTTCACAAAGAAGTCATTGGTCAAGGCACCTACATTTTTAGTAAAGACACCATGCTTTGAACCATCAAAGTTGGCGTTCATCACACGTAGACCTCCAACCAATGCTGTCATTTCTGGAGCAGTTAGTTTTAACAACTGTGCTTTGTCGATCATCATTTCTTCAGCCGAAGCAACAACGTGGCCAGTCATGTAGTTTCTGAAACCATCGGCAAGTGGCTCGAGCGCTGCAAACGAAGCAACATCGGTTTGCGCTTGAGATGCATCACCTCTTCCAGCAGTAAAAGGAACTGTGATGTCAAATCCAGCAGCTTTGGCCGCTTTCTCAACACCAGCACATCCGGCCAGTACAATCAGATCGGCCATTGATACGGTCTTGTTAAAACCGTCTTGGATACTGGTCAATACGGCCAATACTTGAGCCAATTGCTTAGGGTTGTTAACTTCCCAATCTTTTTGAGGCGAAAGTCTCAATCTACCACCATTAGCACCACCTCGCTTATCAGATCCTCTGAAAGTTGAAGCTGAAGCCCAAGCCGTAGAAACCAAAGCTGAAACCGATAACCCTGTGTCTAGAATTTTAGCCTTCAAGGTTGCTGCATCAGCATCAGAGATCAATTCATGAGTTACCGCAGGAACGGGATCTTGCCAGATCAATTCTTCTTCAGGAACTTCTGGGCCTAAATATAAACCAGCAGGTCCCATGTCACGGTGAGTCAACTTGTACCAAGCTCTTGCGAAAGCATCTGCAAATTCATTTGGATTGTCATAGAAACGTCTAGAGATTACCTCATAAGCCGGATCTTCCTTCAATGCAAGGTCTGTAGTTAACATGATCGGCGCATGAGAAACCATAGAATCATGTGCATCTGGAACAGTACCAGCTCCACCACCATTTTTCGGAATCCATTGCTGAGCACCAGCCGGACTTTTCGTCAATTCCCATTCAAATCTGAAGAGGTTCTCAAAGAAGTTGTGACTCCACTGTGCAGGTGTTGTTGTCCAAGCCCCTTCCAAACCACTAGTAATCGTATATTTCCCATTACCTGTGCCGAAGGAGTTTTTCCAACCCATGCTCTGCTCTTCAATTCCAGCAGCAGCAGGCTCTCTACCTACGTATTTGTCGGGATCTCCCGCACCGTGCGTTTTACCAAAAGTGTGACCACCTGCGATAAGTGCTACGGTTTCTTCATCGTTCATAGCCATTCTTCCAAATGTCTCACGTATGTCTCTTGCAGCTGCAACGGGATCAGGATTACCATTTGGTCCTTCTGGATTGACATAAATCAATCCCATTTGAACAGCACCTAGTGGGTTTTCCAACTCACGATCTCCTGTGTATCTTTTATCTCCTAACCACTCTGTTTCAGGTCCCCAGTATACATCTTCTTCTGGCTCCCAAACATCTTCTCGTCCGCCGCCAAAACCAAAAGTTTTGAAGCCCATTGATTCCAAAGCGCAGTTACCTGCAAGAATCATAAGGTCGGCCCAAGAAATGCTTTGTCCGTACTTTTGCTTGATTGGCCATAGCAGTAATCTTGCTTTGTCCAGGTTGCCATTGTCTGGCCAGCTATTCAATGGAGCAAATCGCTGTTGTCCAGTTCCTCCGCCACCTCTGCCGTCAGAGATACGGTAAGTTCCTGCACTGTGCCATGCCATTCTGATAAAGAACGGACCATAATGCCCGTAATCTGCAGGCCACCAATCTTGCGACTGGGTCATCATGTCAACAATGTCGGCTTTTAATGCAGCGAGATCAAGAGCATTAAAAGCTTCAGCGTAATTGAAATCCTCTCCCATTGGATTGGAGAGTGCTGAATTTTGTCTTAAAATGTTAAGTTTTAACTGATTTGGCCACCAGTCACGGTTAGATGTGCCACCACCTGCGGTATGCTTGACCGCGCCACTACTGAAAGGGCACTTTGCAGCACCATTACTCGATAGGTTCTTTGTCATATTTAACGATAATAAATAGAGTTATGTCAATTGAAGCGACTAATTTACAATAATCTTTAGGATAGTCTTGGTCCTAAATGCCATTATTAAATAGCTTAAGCTTATAACAGATCTTCTAACAAAAAGTCACAAGAAAATGCTAAAAAAGGAAACAAGAAATCTATTTCTAATTGACGGAATAGGCGCAATCGTCTCTTTGTTTATGCTTGGGTTTGTTTTGGTAAGACTGCAAGAACTGGTTGGCATGCCAACACCCATCTTGATGAGCTTAGCCATCGCTCCAGGTTTTTTCGCTGTAAATTCACTGTACAGATACTTTCGCCCAGATGGCGCTTGGCGAAAACATCTCAAAATAATTGCCGTTTTTAATCTGCTTTATTGCAGTTTGACCGCTGGTCTGGTGATTTATTTCAAGGATGAACTTACAGGACTAGGCGTACTTTATTTTGTAGGCGAAATGATCATCGTGGTGACTTTGTCAATCATAGAATTACGCGCAGCTTCTGCTGAGTAGGATTTGGGTTTTAGGCTTTAGGATTTGGGTTAAATCTCAATGTGCAAGTCGTCCAGCTTCCAGTAACAAGCCCCCTATTTCGCCCCTACTAGTCCTAGCTGCTAAAAGCTAATAGCTAATAGCTATCTGCAATTCATCTAGTTTCTAGTTTCTAGTTTCATTAATTTATCCGAAAATCTAAAGCATGAACTACAATACCTTATCAGTCAAAATTGAAAATTACATTTTGACGCTTACCTTGAATCGACCCGATCAACTCAATTCTTTTACGGTAGAAATGGCCAACGAATTGATTGACCTTTTTACTTCGGTCAATGAAAACGACGATGTAAGGGTAATCGTAGTTACGGGTGCTGGTAAGGCTTTCTGTGCAGGGATGGATCTTTCGGCCGCTGGAAATGTCTTTGGTTTAGACGAAAGTATCAATCCAACATTGCCAGAACTAAATGCCAATATGGAGAATCCCGTTTACGAAAAAGGAGTACGTGATACCGGAGGGAGAGTTGTGCTTTCGATCTACGACTGTAAGAAGCCTGTGATAGCGGCTATTAATGGTGCTGCGGTTGGTATTGGAGCGACAATGACTTGCGCAATGGACATTAGGCTGGCCTCTGAGTACGGACGAGTCGGTTTCGTCTTTAATAAGATAGGAATTACGCCAGAAGCATGCTCGACTTGGTTCTTGCCGCGATTAGTGGGCATGTCGACCGCATTAGAGTGGGTTTATACTGGCGAAATTTTAAAAGGGGAAGCTCTCAAAAATGCTGGTTTCATCAAAGAAATCTATAAGGCTGATCAACTGCTAGAGGAGGCTTATGTGATTGCACGAAAGATTGTGAAACACAGCCCAGTTGCGGTTACATTGGCTCGGCAGATGATGTACCGTAATTCAGCCCAGGCTCACCCGATTGAGGCACACAAAGTTGATTCACTAGCTATTTATTACGCCAGTCAGGCCGATGGCAAGGAAGGTGTACAATCGTTTTTGGAAAAACGGGACCCAAAATTCAAAGGCAAAGCGTCTGAGATGCCTAAGTTTTATCCGTGGTGGTGATCTAGCTGCTAAATACAATTATAATGAACCAATCAATAGAAACAGCCAGAGGGCAATTTAATGTTAAACGTTATGGCGACCGTAGAAAGCCTGTACTGATGTTGGTTCACGGTTGGCCACAAACCAGTTACTGTTGGCATCATATGTCACCATACCTTAAGGACTATCATGTGATTGCGCCAGACTTACGGGGCATGGGAGATAGCAATCGTGACTTAGACATTAAGCTTTATGCGAAAGATAAAATGGCTATGGACCTTTTTGCTATCGCAGATGCCCTCAATATTCAGGAGTTCTTTCTTGGTGGCCATGATTGGGGCGGAGCTATCGTTCAAGAAATGGTCTTTGCTCATCCAAAGCGTATTAAAAAGCTGATCATCATTAATATGGTTGTCATCAATAACACCACTGGGCAGGCCAAAGCAAAAGAGGTTATGATCGACCAAATGTACAGGTCATCGTGGTATCAATTCTTTATGAGTATGAAGGACCTTCCCGAAGCGCTGCTTGAAGGTAAGGAAGATATTTGGGTACGGTTCTTTAGTAGGGGGATAAGCAATCCTATTCCTGAAGATGCCATTCAAGAATACATCAGGTGTTACAAGATACCCAATAGCATCAAGACAGCAGCTCATATTTATCGAATGATACCAAGCGATACCAAGCGGTGGGAGCAATTTGCTGGTAAAGTTGTAGATGTTCCTACCTTGTTTATTCATGGTGTTCTAGATCCAGTAATTATCAAGGAGTATATTATTGGTGTCGAAGACTACTTCACAGATGTAAAAGTAAACCACTTGCAAGGCGGTCATTTTATTGTTGATGAGCAACCTAAAGAGGTTGCAGAGTTGATCTCGGCATTCTTATAGGATTGTATAAAAAGAAATAGAAGCCTGTGTCAAAGCCGCTATCTTGATTTTTAAAAGGACCAATGCAAATTGGTGGAGACTTTGCGCAAACAAGAATACGCTTTGTTTTTACTTTAAGGTAAACAAGGCTATAATTCCAACTAAAACATGAACACCTACAAAGACACCGTAAATCAATTATTTGCACTTTTTCAGGAAGGGAGTTGGGATAAAGCGGCTACTTTATTTGACCAAGAGGCTCAAATTATTCCTCAGTATGGACATCAAATAAGTAGCATGACTGTACCGCAATTCATTGAAAACTGTAAGAGTGGCCGCTTGTCTAAAGTAGGATTGCCGGTTTATTTGGATCGTAAAGTGACCATGATAGGAGTTGATAGATTTGTGGAGCAACACCAAACGATGCTTAAAATCCATGGCAGAGAAATTAGAATTCCGGTTTGTTTGGTCGGAAAATTTTCTAGCTCGGGAAAAATATTGCGCCTAGAAGAGTATTTGGATCCCACGCCAATAGCCCTCGCACTCCAAGGATAATTAGTCAATTACAACTTAATTTTTCGTCATTTTTGGCTTTCTTGCTTTGGGAATAAGCGACCCTTTTTGGGACAAATTTAGGGATGTTAAAATTGGCGTCTACATAAAGTGCAATTACGGTTCTCTTTAATCCACCTATTTTGTCAAAAAACACAAAAAATACCAAATCTTAGGTATTGTACGCCTATGGTGAAATCACCTACCTTGCTAAAGATTAACAACCAGGTCACCATGTTTTTGATTATCCCCAAGACGATCGAAAGAAAATAAACGACCTGAGTTTCTCTGGGTCATGATTTTCCGGAGATTGGTATTTATCGAAATGAGCAAAATTTTTGACGGCCTTACCAGGTAGGGATAACCGTGTGCATCACTCCGTATACATTCCATTCTTTTCAGAATTCATCTCCTTTTTTTTAATGTGTCCCTGTGCGCAGTGCGCTTTGTCAGGTCCACAATTATTTTAACCTCTAGACCTCTTCAAAATGAGCAAAAGGAACGGTGTAGGACGGGAGAAGTATGTGCAATTTTTCAGGTATGCACTCCTGTCTGTATTATTGAATTATTCGTATGCGTTGGCTGCACAAGATTGCAATCTGAATATATCAGTTGCATCACAAAGTTCGGCTGAAATTATTACCGCCAATCAAGTATTCTCTGCAGGCGGACATGCATTCTGGCTTCCAGATTTAAACAATCAGCCTGACTACCATTTCGATAAAAATGGTGGTAGACTTTACCAATTTGCCGACGGTTCAGCATTGATGCTAGGAACAATCGAAAGAGAAGACAATGCTTCTTGTGGCTTCCAAGTTGAACTGTGGTTTCATAATCTTCGGGATTGGAATGCATGGGCAGCTTTAAGTCGCGGCGCCAAAGGAGAAGACTTTCGTATAAGCTCTCATTACAAAAATTGGGATTATTACGAAATGGACCCTGCTCGCACCCGCCTTACAGGAATTGGCTGCAACTCAGGTACAGATTTGACACTTTCGCCATACCCAGTCAATCAAAAATATGGCTTTCAAGTTGGACAAGGAGCCAACGATAAAGATTCTAATTACGGGGGCTCAACTTGGTTTACACACACCAGCCCAGAAGGAAGAGGAGACATTAATGTAAGGCTTTTTCAGTCTGATTTTTCGTGTCCGGTGGTTTCAACTACATGCGGCGGAACTTCAGCGAGCTTAGATATACAAGTTTCTGGAGGTTCTGGAGACTACGCTTATCAGTGGATGGGAGGCAGCGACGCTATAACACAAGATTTGTCAGCTGTAACTGCCGGATTATATGTAGTGCAGGTTACTGACAGACAAACTGGCTGTTCTGTTGATCTTCCAATAAAAGTCAAGAATGATGGACTTGGCGCAGATGTCAATCTTAATGTCACTTACGAAAAGCAAGACGTTACGTGCGGTGTGTCTGGAAAAATTGCAATTAGTGACGTTCAACAAGGTTCAGGGAATTATGAAGTGACCTTAACAGGGCCTAATAATTATTATCAAATGGGGTCAGCTTTAGCTTTCGAGGGATTGTCAGTTGGTACCTATTCTTTACGTGTCAAAGATCTTACTGCTTGTCGGGGAGACTATACTGAAGAAATTCAAATTTCAGGTCAGAACTATCCAGCAATTTATGCTGAACATACGGTGACTAATTCGCATTGCGATTTGGCAGATGGGTCCATCGCATTGGTAACTGGAGGAGGAATTGGAGCTCAAACTTATATTTGGGCCGATGTTGATGGTCCGATTTATCCAGCCAATCCATTAAGTGTAAGAAATTTAAAGCCTGGTCAGTATTATGTTACCATTACTGATCAGAGCGATTGTACTACAGATTGGATTCAAAGCTATACAGTTTCAACTTCAGATGTTACGGCGCTTGCAGCATCTCAAGTGGTATCTCCCACCAATTGTGGAGTTGCTCTAGGAAGTATCGCTATTCAAGTTTCAGGAGGTACAGGTAGTTATAGTTATGAGTGGACCGGACCAAGTGGGCAGTTTATGCCAACTAGTCCAACCTATCTTTCTAATCTTGAAGCAGGTAACTACAGTTGCATAATCAAAGATCAAAGTTCTTGTATAGCTGACCTTAAAAGAGACTTTACAGTCAACTCAAATGGGGTTTTACCAATCTCTGTAACGCAAACTTTAGAACACACAAGTTGTGCTGTTGGAGACGGAAGAATTACACTTTATCCCGCTGGAGGATCAGGAAATTATACCTACGATTGGACGGGGCCGAGTATCAATATGTTTGATGGACCTTCATCCTTGGTAGGACTGAAGGCCGGGAGTTACTCGATCGTGATAAAAGACATGAATGGTTGCGCCGCTCCTAAAGAAGTTAATATTGATCTTTTGGCAGATGGCGAGAAGCCGTTCTCTTGCACAGAAGTGATTGTTCCCGAATGCCATGGTTCTTCATTAGGTTCTATTGATCTGGGTTGCATTGGAAGTAAAGATTGGACATTCCAGTGGTTTAGTAAAGATTCAGATGGGAGTCTTTCGCCATGGACAGGTGAAACAACTGCTGAATTCATGAATAAGCCAGCTGGCAATTACATGGTAATCATCAACAGTCCGTGTCTTGGACAGATCGTTAAAGAATACGAAATACCTGCCATTTACGCTTTGAGTGCCACTTGCACACCATCAATTCCTACTTGCTTTGGTGGTAACGATGGTGCGATTACAGTGACGGGTATCAACTTCACAGAAACCACCACGTTTGCATGGTACAACAGTAGTGATGAATTGGTTGGTGAAGAACAAAACATTGACGGTTTACCTTCTGGAACATACAGACTAGAAGTAGCAGGAAATGATTATTGTGGATTCACAACAAGTGTAACTACTACTATTAACGATCCTGCTAATCATCAACCAGAAGTTAAGCTGCTGAGCACTACCAATGATGATTGTGCGACGCCTGGATCATTTGAAGGAAGCATCGATATCTACATCAATTGCACTGGAGGGTGCTACCCATTGGCCTATAAGTGGTGCCAATTGGATGAGGCTGGAAAGGCAATTAGATTACTCTCGCCAACTCAAGACCAAAGTAATTTACCCGAGGGTACTTATCAGTTGACTGTCAATGATCAGGATCCATTGAGTTGTACCAATGACGTGATTCAAACTTTCAAGATCGAAAGATATAACGTTTCGCCAGGTCTAGCAGATAACGAAATCATTAAAGATGAATGTAAAGGAGGTTCAGATGGCAGTATTATGATTAATCCATCAGGAGGTTCTAGCACAGGCTTTTACAACTACAAGTGGACTGGCCCAAATGGAGCGTTTACTCCAGCCAATCCAACCATGATTGATGGCCTTGAAGCTGGAATTTATTCTGTTGAAATTATGGAAACTTTGGCAGATGGTACACCAGTTGATTGTACTTCTCCTGAGGTGTTTACATACACCCTGAATGATGTTCCTGGTATATCTGTTGCGACCAAATTAGTTCAACCACTTTGTGGTGTTGATGGCTCAATTGAGTTTACTGATATTTCGGGAAGTATGGGCTCTTACAATGTAGATTGGTACTATGATACAGATCAGGATGGAGACTTTTTAGACGAAAGTTTACTTCGTACCGGTGTTATACCAACTGCTGGTTTTGACGAAAGTATCATTGGAATTCTTCGGACTAAAGTGAGTGCTTTACCAGCGGGTGATTACAAAGTTGTTGTAACATCAAATGGTGGTGTCGATGGATTTTGTAATGATGAACATATTGAACTTATAACATTAAATGGTGAGCCAACATATACCGCTATTTCTGCTTTATATGATGGAAAAGATATTTCATGTTATAATGCCAATGACGCTGAGCTTTCAGTTACTGCAAGTGGAGGTGTGGGGCCTTATAATTACGCATGGTCTTTTGCTGCCAATTGCGATGCTCCTTTTGGAAATTTGCCTGCTGGAGTTATTGGAAATGGGACGGCTAAACTAACAGAAGTTGTGCCTGGTAGCTACCGTGTTTTGATTAGTGATGCAAGTATTTGTACCTCAGATTTTACTTCGGTTTGTATCAGCGTGACGCAGCCTGAGAGTTATTTGCTAGAGGCTACAGCTACATCGACACCAAATTGTGAGCCTGGGAAGAATGGTGCGATTCTGATGAATGCGGGTGCAAGCGACTGCCCAGGAGGTCCAACGTTTAACTACTATTTCGGAGCTACCATTAATTCTGATGGTTTGCGAGAAGGAGGAGTATTATTTCATGTGACAAAAGACTTGACACGTGACAATCTTGACGGTGGTGAGTATGTGGTTGAAGTGATAGATGCTTGTGATTGTACTGAAGATCTTGTGATACCTGTACATGTAGGAGAGTATACAGATATTGTTGCAAATGAATCTGTTGGAAATGTAACCCATTGCCCTTCAAATGCTGATGGTAGTATAAGCTTGGCTCCTTCTGGAGGCGGGGTTGATGGTGACTGTAATTCCTTTAGTTATCAGTGGGGTATAACTCCTGACCCTGGAAATGTCGCAACTGTAACTGGTTTACAGGCAGGAAGCTACGTGGTTACTATTACTTCAGGGTGTTCTCCAGTAGGCTGTAAGGAACTTATCAAAACCATCACTGTGAATGACTTACCTAAGTTAAGTACCATGATCTTTCAAACTGTTGGTGAGACCGAAGGCTGCGATGGAGATGCTGACGGTGAGATTACAATATCTGACCTTTATGGGGGAACAGGATTATATGAGGTAACTCTTGTCCCAACAAGTGCAAATGCTGGTGGTGTCATGCCAGTGTATCCTACTTTGAACACTGTAGAAAAGAACGTGACAGGTGCAAATGATACTTATGGAACTACTACCGATGGAAAGATATTATCTGACGGGCGACCTGTTAAATTTGTAGGAGTAGATGACGGTAATTATACTGTTAACGTCGTTGCTTTGAATGGCAGTTTGAACAGCCCTGGTGCGCCGAGCGCATGTATCCTTGGTGTATCGGGAAGTGTAAATGTATCTAAAGGAATTACACTTACAGATGCCAACTTGAGCTGCCCAGTTGTTAGCTACTCAGCCTGTAACACCGATGAGTTTACCGTATCTGGTATTACGATTTCACCATCTCTTGAAGGAAGCCCTTTGAGTCCAGCAGGACCACAGAGTTATTATTTCCATTTGATTGATGGCGACAATAAAAGTATTGCCTCTGGAAATCTAGAAGGAGTAACAGGTCTAACTTCTCTTCCAGACTTTACAGTAACTCTTGATGCACCAACTGAAGACTATAAGATTCGAGTTACTAATAAGGATGGATGCGATATAGCTGAATGTGAATTCTCGATTTGTAAGAAGACTTTTGAACTTACTGGAGCTAATACTACACAACCTTCTTGTGACAATGATAATCCACTGACGGGTGTGAATGAATCTACCGGTTCTATAACATTAGAATACAGTTATGACAACAGTTGTGATAATGAATTTAGAAACTTCCAATTCTATTTGGACAATGGCGATGGCCTGTGGACGACTGCCGACGGAATTGTTGGAAGCCAAGGGTCTATCGCGGCCAACATGAACGGGCAGGTAGGAACAGCTACTGATTTGAATCCAGGCAGCTACTGGTTTGTGGTGCAGGCCAATGCTACTTGTAGTGAAGTGGTTAAAGGACCTTATGTAATTCTGGATCCAAGAGAAGTTAATGCTGTTGTCACCTCTTCGAGTATTTCTGAGATTTCTTGTAATGGAGGAAGTGATGGCGCAGTAACATTGTCCTTAATTGGTGGATCAGGGACCAAAACGATTACTTGGGGTAGCAATGTGTCATCATCTCTACGAAACAGTACCTCTTTAATCGGGCTTTCGGCAGGTACTTACAGTTATACAGTAACAGACGAAAGTGAATGCACTTCTGACTTGGAGAGCAGTGTGACACTTGCCAACCCTGCAGTTGTACAGGACATCAGTGCAAGCTTTTCTGTCACCAATGATTGTCAGGCAGAAGGTGCAGCAATTATCATGGTCACAGATGTTGACAATGGGTCTGGTAATTATCAGTTTTCGCTTAAAGATGAGCAAGGCATACTGGTTGCAGGGCCAAGTTCAGGTGATGCAAACTCTGGAGATGGTGACTTAGGTGATGTAAAAGCCTTTAGTTCGCTAAGCGTTGGAACCTACATTTTGGAGATAAGCGACCAAAGCAATTGTAACACTGATTTTAGCACTACGGTAATTGTACAAGGAAACTTACTTGATATTGATCACGACAAAGTGGCCAAAAGTGAGCCGTCATGCAATGGTGGAAGTGATGGGACTTTCAATCTCTCTGGTTCAATTGTGAGCCAAAACTTAAGCGGTGGGTTGTTGTACCGTTTCTTGGAAAGCGGGACAGTAATAAGAGATTGGGACGTTTCGCCAGAATTCAATGGTGTCTATGCAGGGTATTGGACAGCAGAAGTAAAGAGTGTAGATGATCAAGGTACTTGTGGGATCTTGTCGGCAGGACTTAGCTGTACGGTAGGTGATCCTTCTGAAATACTAGTGACTTTGAATGCACTTACCGAAGGTGTGGAAGCGGTTGCCTCTGGAGGAACTGGTATCCTTAGCTTTCAGCATTGGGAAGATGCATCGGGAGGGATCTTAAGCTTTTCTAATCCGCTGGCAACACCGGGTCCGGGAATCATTGCAGTGTTTCATGATGAGAATGGCTGTATTGGTAAATCGAAAACTTACTCGGGAAGAAACGCAGTCCAGCAGAATGCTTTTGGAGTTTATCCAAATCCTGTAACTGGTGATGAGTTAACGTTGACCTTTCACTTTGACTTTCAAGCTGATGAGCATTTCGAAATTCAAGCGATTGATTTGATGGGGCAGCAATTGCAGTCACCAAGATTCTTTGTCAATAAGCGAACGAATGAGATTATTATTCAAGCTCATGATATTCAAACCAATCACAGTTATTTCTTAAAGGTGACTTCGCAGTATACAAATTATGAGACCGTTAAGATTTTGAAAATGGAATAGGGTTAGAATGGAGGTCTGTATGATGAGGCGCAGCGATGTGTTGCGCCTCTGCCCTCCAAAAAGATGCTAGATGCTAGATACTAGAAGCTAGAAACTGGACTCTGGAAACCAAAAACCAAAAACCAAAAACTAAACACCAAAAACTAAAAACTAAACACCAAAAACCAACTAAAGACAATTGGGGATAATTAAACACTGGTTGTTTAATTAACAGGGGCTTACTCTTAATGGGTAGGCCCTCTTTTTTTGTAGCTGAGAATACGGTGACGCCTTTAACTACTTTGGAGGCATGAGTTGATTGTTGTTCAAAAAATTCAATTTCAGTTTGCAAACTCATTCATGTCCTCTAATTAGACTTTTTGTTGATGTGTGTGATGCCTTTGATTTATTATATCCTTTCCTGAATATTTACGCCGATTTTATAAAAATACCTATTTTTAGGTATAGGTGATCTGATACAACACCCATACCTTAGCTTTTGACTTGAGAATCGTGTCAATTTGACACTGTGAGTTCCAGATTGGTTTCAACATTTAAAGTATCCCTTCAAATTGAGCAAACCGAAAGCAATCAAGAACGAAGACGGGAAATGTGAATTTTTTAATTTTTTAATTATCACAAGTGGGTAGGCTTCTTCTTATAAGTCAATTAAATAAATTTTAGTTTTTTAAGACCGGGCTTAATTTTTTAACACAAAAAATAAACCCAATGAAAAACTGTAAACTCCTGAGTTTAGGGGTAGAGGTAGGCTTTACAAAGTCTTTCCTTATGCTTATGCTCGTTTTATTTTCTCTAGATCCGGTGCAAGTCAAGGCACAGAATTGTGACCTTGACGTGAGCGTTTACGCTACGAGTCCTTCCAATGGGACAGCAATTGTAAACAAAGTCACATCTGCACGTGGACTACACGCCTTTTGGATACCTTATTTAGGTACTACAAAGGATTATCACTTTGATGGTGATGGTGGAACACTCATCCAATTTCCGGATGGAACAGCACACCTTACCGGTATGATGACCAATGAAGATGATAGCGATTATCAATTCTTTGTTGATGTATGGTTTGAAGGTGCCGAAAACTGGTCTGAATGGTCTTCTCACGGAGGTCAAGCCAAAGGCAACTCGACTCGAATCCAACCTTACTATCAAGGATGGACTTACTATTTAATGGATGCGTCCAAAAACAACATTCTAACTGGCCATGGTAGCAATTTAGGATGCGATTTGGCATTGACGCACTACCCGAAGAATGAAAAGTATGGCTTCCAAATTGGAACTGGAGCCAATGACAAGAACAACGAGTACGGTGCTTCTGGTTGGTACAATTATTCTGGATGTAGTGAGGGTAAAGGTGATATCAACCTTGAAATGACTTACAGCAACGTCTTGATGCCAACACTTGGCGGCGGTTGCGAAAATGGTATTACTAATATTGATGCTGTCATTAATAGTGGCACGGCTCCTTACCAGTATTTCTGGTCAAATGGAAACCAAACATGGAATACCGAAGATTTAACTAACGTTGCTGAAGGAACTTATGTCCTTACAGTGATTGACGCCAATGGTTGTTCGGGTACCACATTTGTAGCGATTGAAGGGCGCGACATTTGTGATGCCGACGGCGATGGCGCCCAAAATGATGAAGAAGGTGATGGTGACCGTGATGGTGACAACATAGCCAACAAAGATGATTACGATCCGACAGGTTATTTTTACTGTGAGGCAACGGGTCAGATTATTCCTGGTGGTAGCGTTTCAGTTACTGGTCCAGGTAATGTAACCATAATCCAAAACGGATCAGATGGCTTCTATCAATTCTTCACCGATGGCACTGCAGGTAACTATGTACTTAATGTAACACCTCCAGCAGGTTGGGATCTTAGCGAAAGCTGTAATAACTCTGGTACAATTGATCCAACGGGTCAAAGCAATCCTTACGTACTCGGAGGTACTGAAGTTGGTGCTTCAGGTGTCTTACATACGGGAAGCACGTGTACACCATTCTACACAACTTTTCAGCTAACGCCCGGGGACCCATTTATTTTCGCCAACAACATACCTCTTACAAATACCGCTTCAACAATCACTGCAAGCAGTACAGTAACTGATATCAATTGCAACGGACAAACTACTGGATCAATTGATCTTACAGTAAACAGCCCAAATGTGTTGACGTATGCTTGGACTGGTGCCAATGGCTTCACTGCTTCAACTCAAGACCTTACTGGACTATCAGTTGGTTCTTATACTGTTGTAATTTCTGATGCCGATGATTGCAATGCTGATTACACAGCAACTTTCGAAGTGAAAGAAGGAACATCGCTACCTGCCTTAGTTATTACGAAAGGCGATATCGTTCAACCTCAAGATTGTGAGGATCAGGGCGAAATGTCGATTTCTGTTTCAGGAGGATCTGGTTCTGATGCCATCCAATGGCAAAAAGCTGTAGGTGCTGATTGGGAGTCAATTGAAGGGGCTATGAGTCCAACTTTAATGGCCGATCCAGGAACTTATCGAGCAATGGTGACAGATGCCAATGGCTGTGTAGCGGTTGCTTATTCTGAAACCTGCGAAATCGTTTCGCCGGTAAATAACCCGCTAGTATATACAGCTGGAGCAATTTCACATCCAACTTCATGCGATGCTACAGGTTCGGTTTCAGTCACTATAAGTGGAGGAACTGGAAGCTATAGCATTCAGTGGCAAGAAATGGATAATGGCTGGATGAATATCGATGGAGCTACTGACCTTGCCTTAACAGCAGGTCCTGGCAGTTACCGCGCAATCTTATCTGACGATTCTAATTGCATTGCAGATGTAACTACTGCAGAATATGTGATCAACGCAGCCACAGGAGCTTCACTTTCTTATGAAGTGACCAATCAAACTTCTCCATCAAACTGTGAAGGTTTAGGGTCAATTCAGATTGGAGTAACTGGTGGATCTGGTACTTACACTTATATGTGGGAGAAACTTGATGGCCAAATTTGGATGGCTGTTACTGGAACGACTGCTACTTTAAGTGCTTCGCCAGGAACTTATAGAGCGAAAGTAATGGATGCTGATGATTGTATCAGTGACTTAACTACCGCAGCTATTGTAATCAATCCTGCAGCAACAGCAAGTGATCCTTCTGCCGATGCACCAACATGGACACATCCTACTTGTGCTTTAGCTTCTAATGGGTCAATTACTATCTCTGGAATTTCAGGAACTGGGGAGCTGAGTTTCTCTTGGAGCGAAAACCTATCCAATGATAATGTAACAACTGATGCAACCAGTATTAGTGCTACAGGACTTGGAGCAGGAACTTATATGTTCACAGTCTCTGACACTGATCCTTGTACTGCAGATTGGACGACTTCAATTACTTTGACTGAAGGTACTGCAGCTGCTAGTGATATCACTGCTACTTTAGATAAGGTAGATCCTTCATGTGCAACTGGAACTCAGGGTAACATTGCCTTGTCAAACATTTCAGGTGGGAATGGGAACTTGACTGTGACTTGGTCAAATAACATTTTAAGTTCAAACACTTCATACGAGGCTGCAGCTGGTACTGCCAATGCAAGCATGTTAGGTGCAGGTACTTACACAGTAACTATCTCAGATGGTGATCTTTGTACTGAAGACTATATCACAGAAGTTGTTTTGAACAATGGCACTTCATTGCCTCCGATTGCGATAGAAGGGAGTAAGTCTGATACCGATTGTGGTGGAAGCACGGGCTCTATTTCAATTGCTTCAACAACTGGTGGTTCTGGAACTTACCAAATGACTTGGACCAAAGACGGAAGCACATTTTCGCCAACATCAAATACCAGTTTAAATGGATTAGCTGCTGGTGTATATGTATTGACAGTAGCAGACGACAACGATTGTACATCTGATGCGACTGCCGAGTTTCAAATTCAAGCAGGAACGGTTAGTCCGATCTCTTGCGATATTCAAGTGATTCCAGAATGCCATGGTGCATCATTGGGATCTATAACATTAAACTGTACTGGTGGCGCAGCCCCAACCTATGTTTGGTTGAGAGTCGATGCCGACGGCAGTACTTCTCCTTTACTCGGAGAAACCCAACCTTTTCTAAATGAGAGAGCAGGAGGTACTTACAGAGTTGTAATTCAGGATCCTTGTTTAGGAACTAGCATGCGCGACATCGTAATTTCCTCTATTCAAACACCTGATGTAAGCTGTGAAGCTGTCCTACCAACTTGTTTTGGCGGATCTGACGGTGCAATAAATTTAACCGTTAATGGAAATCCATTAACATCGGAAGCAACATTTGCATGGGAGAAGACCGACGATCTCGGCAATGTGATTGCAACTACACGTAACCTTACAGGAGTTCCTGCAGGTGAATACAAGGTAACTGTGACAGATGGTACTTATTGTGAATTTACAGCGAGCTGTATAACTACAATCGCACCACCTGCCAATTACCAACCTATTGTACAAATCGCTTCAAAGTCTGATGATGATTGTGCTACACCTGGAACATTTGAAGGCGCCATTAACGTGGACGTTAGTTGTCAAGATGGATGTTTTACACTCGCTTTTAAGTGGTGTGAAATAGACAGTCAAGAAAATCCAATTAGATTACTACCTGCTACAGAAGACTTGAGCAATCTTACTGCAGGAACCTATAGGTTGGTAGTAACCGACATGGAGCAACTTGGTTGTACCCAGGATGTAACCGTTGATGTCACTATTGGTGAAACCAATACATCGCCAGCAATTGTTGATAATGAAACCATTGTCAATGAATGCCAGCAAGACAGCAAGGGTTCTATCAGTTTAAGCCCGTCAGGAGGAAGTAGTACCGGATTGTTCACCTATAACTGGGCTGGACCAAACGGTGCTATTTCGCCAACGGTGCCTTCCTTGATTAACAATTTATCTGCTGGTCTTTACAGCGTTACAATCACTGAAATAGACAATAACGGTGATGAAGTAACTTGTACAACACCTGCAGTATTTAATTATGAGGTGGGTAATATCCCACCAATCGCAGCAGTGAAAACTGTAACAGATCCACTTTGTGGATACGATGGTGCTATTGAATTTACTTCAATTACTGGAAGTTTAGGAGATTACACGATTACATGGTTGTACGATTCAGATCGAGATGGTTCTTTCACAGATGAAAGCCCGCTAGTTTCTGGTTCGCTACCGTCAAGTGTGGCATTTACCGACCCGCTGAACAGCATTGCACAATCTAAAGGGACTTCATTAATGGCTGGAGATTATCAAATCACCATTCGCACTGAAGGCATACCAACTGGATTTTGTGCTGATACAGAAGTCATCAATGTGACATTAAACGCACCGAAGAATTATGTGCCGATCAGTCTGACCAATTCTGATACCGACATCACGTGCTACGAAGCAAGAGATGGAAAGGCATCAGTTACGGCTTCAGGAGGAGAAGGTACACTTTCTTACTTGTGGCAGTACATGGATGCATCTATGACAACTCCTTGGGAAGATTTACCAGTAGGCGCTTCAGGTCAAGGTACCAACGCACTTTCTGACTTAGCACCAGGTTCTTATCGTGTGATAGTTTCAGACGAAAGTACTTGTACTGTTGATATCACATCCACGGTTATTGAAATCACTCAGCCTACAGAAGTAAGGTTAGGTTATACGACTCATACTGGAGATACGAGCCCGGCTTGTAGAGAAGGTAGAGACGGTACAATCGATATTGCTACTGGAATTGATAGCAATTGCGGTAGCCCATTGATTTACAAGTTCTACTTTGGAGCTTCAATTGTTGAAGGTCAAGTTGTTGGAGGATTCAACTATGAAACCAACAATACCGGTACTGATGATGGTCTTCAAGCTGGAGATTACATTGTAACGGTACAAGACAACTGTCCGTGTACCGATGATCTTGTGATTCCGGTGACTGTTGGTAAGTATTTACCAATCACGGTGACAAGTACAATTACCGACATCTCTGGCTGCTCAGGTGGAACAAACGGTTCAATCTCTGTTACTCCATCAGGAGGTGACGAGGATGCTACTTGCGATGCCTTTACATACAGTTGGTCTGGACCTTCTACAGGTACTGAATCTAATGGCGGAGCAACCTTGAGCGACTTGGCATCTGGTACTTATCGAGTTACTGTAACTTCAACATGTGCTCCTGCTGGTTGCGAGACCGATGTCTTTACTTATACGGTAAGTGATATCCCTCAATTGCAGCCGATCATCTTTAGTCAATCAAAAGTTGATGAGACTTGTGATGGTGATGGCGACGCTACAGTGACGGTTTTCAACTTACTTGGAGGAACAGGTAATTATGTGATCTCCTTAGACAATGTAGTTAATAACACAGTTGACGCTGGTGCCACAAAGTTGTTTGGAAACAGCAGTGGAGTAACATTTACCAACTTAGATGATGGAACTTACGAAATCGGAATTGCCGATGTAGATGGTGCAAGCTTAGACGCTTCCACTAATACTTGTGTGCCAGATGTTTTTGGAACCATTACGGTTTCTCAAGGAATCTTGCATGTAGCAGTAAATCTAAGTTGTCCTGCAAAGAGCATTGCAACTTGTAACGCTAGCACGGCGACTGTTTCTGGAATTTCAATCACGCCGGCTGTTGCAGGTCATGATTACCTTTGGAACGTTGTTGAAAACGGAAGTGAAACTGAAGTGAAGTCTGGTTCTTTATTGAACGTAGCTGCTACTTTGACCAACCTTCCCGCAATGACTGATTTGGCACCTGGAGCTTATACTGTAATGGTAAAAGATGTCAATGGTTGTGACATGGAGTCTTGCACTTTCACAGTTTGTGAAAACGAGTTTGATGTTACTGCTGCCAACACTTCGCAACCAAGTTGTGATGGGGAAAATGGTACAGTTGATGTAGACTTCTCTTTCTCAAGTACTTGTGGTGTGACTTATAGCTATGCCTTCTACAAGGACAATGGCAACGGTGCATTTGATGGTAGTGATGTTGCTCAAAGCGCATTGCAAAGCATTACTGGTGATGCCGATGGTGAAACCGGTTCTTTGAACTTGACAACCTCATCACCGGGTGACTACTGGTTGGTAGCTTCTGATTTAGGAACTACGACCATGAACAATTGTGATCCTGTGGTCTTTGGACCTTACAAAATTCTTGATCCAGCCAATGTGAGCGCTATTTCGGCATCACAAGTTGTAACTGAGATTACTTGTAATGGAGCCAACAATGGGACGATTGAAGTTACTGCCTCTGGTGGAGTTGGTCCTTACTCATACACATGGGGAATGGGTTCAAATCTGACTGCACTTCCAAGTGGAGTTACTGGTCAAGGTGGCAATGTGCTAAGTAATGTAGCACCAGGAACCTACTGGTTGAAGATTCAAGACTTTAGTGTTTGTAGCGCTGATCTTGTATTTGAAGTTGCAGTAGTTGCTGAGCCAACATTCTTCAGTAATCTATCCAATACTGGTTTGACTTCTGTCAAAGCTTGTGATGGAGAAGCCAATGGATCAATTACGATCTCAGGAGTCTCTGGTGGCAATCCAAACTATGTGTATACTTTATACAACAGCAGTAGTGTTGAAGTTGGAACTGTTACCGGTAACGTTTCTGCACATACATTTAATGGCCTAGTTCCTGGTGCTTATACAGTAGCAGTGACTGACCAAACTACTTGTAATCAGGATCTTTCGATTCCAACAACAGTAGGCAATAACGAGCTTACTATTGATCACAATAAAGTGGCCAAAGTTGAGCCAACTTGTAACGGTGGGTCAGACGGTACCATTAATATGGTGTCTGCAGCATCGGGACCAGCAGGAGCAACTTTTGAATACCAATTTGATGAAGTGAACACTCCAGGCATTGAGCGTGGGTTTAGTTCTTCACCAAGTTTCACTGGAGCATTTGCTGGAAACTGGACAGTGACAGTTCGCACGGTTCAAAACTTCTGCGGAGCGCGTCTAACTGTTAGTGAGTCTTGTACTATTGGAGAACCTGCACCGATTGTGGTTCAGATCATTCCAAGTGCTTTAGGCTTCACGTCTAACATTGCTTCAGGAGGAACACCAACTTTTGTTTACAACTGGATCAAGGACAACGTAGTATTCTCTTTCAACGAAAGCGTAAATGCGGGACTTGCACCTGGTGATCAGATTCAATTGAACGTAACTGATTCTAAAGGGTGTGTTGGTACAGCATACTACACGCAACCTACTGCCAATGCAGCTGGTCGTCCTGCATTGACAGCTTATCCAAATCCGAACTATGGAGATGAGATTACGCTGGAATACAACCAGGAATTCCAATTCGATGAAGAGTTTGTCATCGAGGCGGTAGACTTGAGAGGTCGTCCATTGATGCAACTACAGAGCTTTGTTTTACAACGTGCAGATGCCATCGTTGTTGACATTTCTCAATTGAACGTTTCAGATTCTGGATACATTCTTACTGTTAAGTCACAGTATCAAGTATATCAATCTATTAAGGTACTTCGCAAGGAGTAAACAAATGTGTTGTTTTATCCAAGGTCACTGCGATAAGCAGTGGCCTTTTTTTGGTTATAGGCAAGCAAGAATAGCAGCACTTTTCTGGTTGCTGGACAGATTTTATTCCTTATCTGTTAAGTTTGTAGTTCAATGACCATCACCTCAATTACAATCTCTGAGTTTGCCGGACTAAAAAACCGCTTTTGGATGTTCCAACAGATGGGTTTGGCAAAAGCTGAACTTGATGCCACTCCTGGCCTCTTGTTTTACAAGATGTTGGGAACCGGGAAAGGTCAAGGATTTAGTGCATGGCCCGACTTTGGTACCTATGCGATCTTGCAGGTTTGGGAAGACGAAAATGCATTTGACACTTTCGCCAAAACAAGCGCCTTTGATCAAGCGCGAAAGACACGTAGCAGTAGTGAAGTTATCCATCTCCTTAGGTGTATTGGAGCGAAAGGTACTTGGGATGGCATTGAACCATTTGAGGTCGTCGAGCCACTTGGTAACAAACAAATTGCAGCCATTACTCGAGCGAAAATCAAGGTTTCTAAACTGTGGTCGTTTTGGTCTTTCGTACCGAAATCTCAGCATGGCCTTTTCGAGAATGAAGGACTCCTTTACAGCAAAGGTATAGGCGAAGTGCCATGGCTTAACATGGCTACTTTCAGTATTTGGAAAGGGGTGGATGCTATGAAAAGCTTTGCCCGAAAAACACCGGGGCATCGTGAAGCCATCAAGAAAACCCAAGAAATTGGCTGGTACAGCGAGGAACTCTTTGCTCGCTTTGAAATAGTAGACCGGGCCTCCTGACCCGTTGCTTTGCAGATCGCTGGCCCGTTTTATCTTCGACAGCTATCTGGTTTTTTTCTCCGCAAGCATCCCTTTAATGTCGTCTATCACCTTATTTGCACCCTCATCAGGGCCACCATCTACATTTGAAAGGACTACGACGGTGTAACCCGTGTCGATGAAATCCATGAGCTCGGTACGCACACCAAACCAGCCACCGCTATGGCCGTAAATTGTCGGTGTTACGCGCTGATCAATGTCTATGCCGTAGCCCAGATGGGTATTGAAACCTTTCACTTTTGGGGTCATCATTAGGGTTGTGGTTTCTTTTTCTAGCAGCGTATGATCGCGAAGCGCTTTCGCAAAAAGAAATAGATCCTCGACAGTCGAGAAATATCCTCCGGCTGGTGAGGCTTTCGAAATGTGGTATTCATTCTTGATCAGATGATCTTTGTCGCCGAAAATGGAAGTGTATCCGCTGGCTCGATTGGGAGCTATGGTGTCAACCGCTAGGGCGAAAGTATGACGCATTCCAGCTGGGGCGAAAACTTCTTTTGCCAAGTAGTCATAGTAGGACTGACCGGTCAATTCTTCGATGATGAGCCCGAGAAGGACGAAACCTGATCCTGTATATTGGTACTTTTCGCCTGGCTCAAACAGCAAGGTATCGGTTTCAAACAAAGGCAGGTAATCGGCAATTTCTTGGTACTGCGCTTTGCCTGAATCCAAATATTTCTGATCATAGAAAGCGGTGGTTCGGCAGTATGTGTAAGGATCTGATGGATGGTCACTTTGTCTCTAACCGTCTTATTGGAGTAACTTGGAAGATATGCTCCAATTGGCGTGTTGAGATCAACCAGTTTGCGATCATAGAGTTGAAGTGTCGCAACTGCTGTTAGCATTTTGGTTATTGAAGCGATGTTGAATTGGGTGGTGATTTGGTTGTCTACTTTATGTTCAATATTTGCATAGCCGAATGCACGTTGATCGATGATTTGATCATTTTTCGCAATCAGGATCGTACCCGAAAAGTCTTCAAGATCGTCGAGGTATTTGGATAAATTTTGATCAGTTGCTGTTTGGCTTTCGTTTGACTTTGGCTCACTGGCGTTTTGGCAGGAAAATAATAAAAGAATTAGGGCGAAAAGTGGGTTGAAGTATTTGGCTTTGGTCATGCACGCAAGATACATAAAATGGAGATTTGCTTTTGTTCTGGAGCAAGCAAGAGCACCAAAAGGAAAGGTCGGCCACCAAAGGAAAGTGTTGAAAGGAAAAAGTACTCTCTGTTTACGAAGGCAATTCGTATGTAGTGGCCGAACCTAGGAAATGGAAATTGGTAGTAAGAAATGCAAATGGACAACTTTTGTTATGACCGATTTCTTTGAACAATATCAGCAGGCCAAAACTTCGAAACAATCCTACAAATAATGGGATGTTGATCTCCTTATAAATGGGGAGGAGGTGGTAAAGCCGATTGGAATGTGGCTAAATCTGCGCCAGTTTATTGATGCGTAAATAATTGTTGATCTGCTTTGTAAGATTTTGATTGCGTTTTTGTTCCCCAACTAATATTGAGTAGTTGGCTCTTTTAAAGATTGGAAGGTCGTATTTTGAATCTCCAAGGCCGACAAACTTTCCTGGTGCAATTTGACTTAAGCTAGCATCTTTGAATCTAGACAAATACTTGATTTTGGCCATCCATCCTAAACTTTCAAGTCTATCTAGAGATATGCCATATCCAGTTCCACCCATTTTCTTGGCAATTATGTCTACAAAGAAATCTAAGTTTGTGCTTACTAAGTAGATCTTTAGGCCACTATTTCTGAAACTATCAAGCATAGCGATTGAATCAGTTATTCCCTTTCTATCCAGATTCAGATCAAGAAACTCTTTGGCATCTTCTTTCAAGTGTGCCTGATTTAGTTTTGCATACATGTTGTAAACGAAAAACTGGGTTGTTGGTCTTGAAATTTTGTCCATCGCTTTGAGAAAGGGCGCTATGATTCCAATTTTTATGACCCATAAGAGATATCGCAAATTTGAGCTTCTTTTTCTTTTGGTATAGAAGAGTAAATCACTAATCGACGTTGTAGTTAAGGTTGAGTCTAAGTCAAAGACTGCTGATTTAAAACCTTTTAAGTAGCAAGAGTTTACTCCCTTTCCCAGTTGAATAGCAGTTCTGATTTTAGAAAGATACTCTTTTACCGTGTCCTTTTCGTCTTTGTGCAAGAGAGACCCTACAACGATATTTAAGTTGGTAACCTTAGGCAACTTAACGTTTGGTTTCCATGCTTCAAAAAAGCCATTGAGAGAAATAGGCAGAATGGGTATGTTTTCTTTAGCTGAAAGTACTGCGACACCAGTTCTGAACGGTTGTAGTTCTCCCGTTCGGGTCCTTTTACCTTCTGGAAAAATACCTATGATCGAATTGCCCAAAAGCTCTTTTCCTTGCTCACCAATGATTTTTGAGCCATCGTTTGAAACTTTTATACATTTTGCATACCTCATTATGATTCCCCAGAACTTGTGCATAAACAATTTCTCCTTTGCTAAGAATATAATACTAGTGTTATATTTATATCGAAATAGTGCCCAAATAAATAGCCAATCAAGATAGCTTTCATGGTTCATTGCGACTATAAACCTTTTGTGGTTTTTAATTGTATTGGCAATCTCTTCTTCGTTGTAGATATTCCCTCTGCAAATTTTGGTAAAGAAAATATAGCTTGAGTAAGTTATTGTATGGGTGATTACTTTATCAATGATTCTCATCTCTAATGTCAGTTAAGTATGATTTCCTGTGATCAATTTCAACAGGTTGAAGACTTCATACCATCCTTCAATCAGTGGTTTGTTAAACTCCTTATTTATGGGGAGATGGGTGTTTGGTCTTGTCAAGGTCAAATTACAAGTCATGGTTTTCTTTTGGCAACTATCCTGTAAATAGCCCAATGAGGATTGGGCGAAAAACAAAAACCCTATATTTGATCTATGGCTCTCGATGAGAAGTTCTCTTTTGTATTTCATTCAGAATGATTAACTTATGAAAGTGAGTTCGACCATTCATTTTTGATACATAAAAAGACAGAAAAATTTTACCAAAATTACCGATTAGATATTCATGAACAAACGTCAAGAAACCAAATTAAAAGATATCGAATTGAACTTTAGTCTTTCAAGGATAGGAGAAGATCAACTTGTGCATATAGAGGCAAGTGGACACAAAGTATATCCTTTTTTTGCAGTTACGATGGCTTATTTTCCTTCAATGATCATTAATGATAGATCAATACCAATTCTAAAGTTTTCAGTAAAGTTTGAGAATGACCATCGCTTTTGCGGTATAAAAGACGTAGGTATTTCCTTTGATCCTACTCTCAAAATGAAAGTCATAAAGTTTGATGTGGAAATTGATCCAACTTTAGCTCAATTTGAAATAAGTGAATTTTGGATAAATGTTGGTGAAATTGCATTGCCAGAAGGTAGTAAGATTGAAAATGGGACGGTGATTCACAACAATTTAAGCTCTGCTTTTAAACAAACTAAATTCGATTTAAGTAAAGAAGAAAAATTTGATGTGGACTTTCAATCATTCGACAAGCTCGACTTTAACACAAAAGCTGGAAAGGTTTGCTTAAATAGAGTAGTACAATAAGTTTCATGTGGCTTTTATCTTTGGCTCTATTTTTTGCAAATTCGTGGGAATTAGGAGCACTTGATAGTAACTCGACTGAAGTTAAAGAGCTCGTCATGCTAGCCGACTCTTTACTATACAAAGCTGAGAAAGATGAGGTAAATGCATACAGGTTGTATCTGGAAGCACTTGATCTTGCAGTAGAAAGGAAGGATCGTAGTTCTGAGTATCTTGTGAGAGGTCAACTTGTTCGTTACGAAATTTATACAGGGATTGAACCTCTTAGCATAGAGAAAAACATCCATCAATTGGAAGAGTTGGTGTCTTCTCGTGTTGACTCTTTGGAGGTCTCTTTTTTTCGTCTTACTATTAGCTCTACAGGAAAGTACTATTTGGCTGACTCAACTTCGATTGGGCAAGAATGGTTTGAAAATGAATACAGCTATTGGATCAATTTGCTGTTGGCTCTTGAAAAAGAAGAACAATATAGACTTTGTGAAGAACTCTGTAGTCACTTGGCGATAGCTCTTGAAGTTTTTGATTACTATGAAGATGCTGAAAAGTACTACAAAAAAGCAGTTGCTTTTGCATCTAAGCAATCGTTTGAACAATATCAATTTAGATTGGCAATTAGTTTGAGTAACCTCGTTGGTATGGAACTTTCTAAAATGAGATATAGACAGGCAATTCAACATTATGATTCAATAAAAATAGAGGTTGATAGTATATTGCCGCCAAGAAATAAAGTGCTTGTTTATCAATGGGTATCAGAAGCATATGATGCGTTAGGGTTAAAGGATAGTGCTTACTTATATCTTCAAAAAAGGTATAACATGAGCCTCATAGCTAATGACGAAAAGAATGCTAGGGCGATCGGAGTGATTCGTTCTGACTATGAAGAAAAGAACTTCCTTACAAACCTAGCTTTGTCTCAGACGCGATTCAACTTGGTTTCACTTCTAGCCTTGTTTTTGGCTGTTTTGGCTTTCATGATTTGGCGCTTTCAGCGCATTCGTAAACAGGCAATAGAACTCAAATTGAGTCAATCAATTACTCAGGCAAAACTAGACGAGGTAAAAGCCAGAATGCAGGGTGAGCAAGATGAAAGATCGAGTATTGCTACCATTCTTCACAATGATGTGGCAACTCTCCTTACTGCGGCAGATATTCAACTAGCTGCCGGACAAATGAGCGGCTTGGTGGAAAGCACTCACTTTGATAAGACCAAATACCTGCTTCATCAAGTGAACGAGCAAGTAAGAGATCTTTCTCATCAATTGGTTTCTCCGACGCTTAGCAAATATGGTTTGCCTGCAGCGCTCACGGAGTTAATAGGCTTTTTGAATTCAGAAGAAAGACCAATAAAGTTTACAAGCGAGCTCTCAGATGAGCGTCTTTCAAGCATATTAGAAGTCTTTATCTATCAATCAACTGCTGAAATGATTCAGAATGCTTTAAAGCATGGAGTTGGAGATACAACGGTAGAATTGACTTACAAAGAATCAGAAATTTTGCTTAGGATTGAGAATCCTGTACTTGAAGATTCGATGAACAATGATGCTAAACCTGGCTTAGGTTTGCATTCGATTCAGCAAAAGGCAAGGGCGTTTGGTGGTGAGTTAACATGCAATAAGAGTAATAACTACTTTAGAGTTTTGTTAGAGCTAAGAGTTTAGGTTGCGTGCAGAATTAAACTGGAGGGCTGTACTCTTTATTACAGATATTATTCACTATCCATGTTGAGTATTTATAAACATCCGTATATATTCCATAATACCCTGCAGTTGAGCACCCCTGTCCCCAACTTACTATACCGATTAATACCGCACCATTTTTCGACTGGTAGAAAAGGGGGCCACCACTGTCACCGTGACATGCATCTCCCATTCCTGAATATATGAATCCTGCACAAATCATTGAATCTGTAAGGGTTCTAGAAGTAGATTGGCTTTTTGAACAAGATAACTGATCAACAATAGGAACCTGGGTACTCCTCAAAACGTCTGAAGTGATTTGGTATTCACTTCTTCCCCATCCAGAAACGATTGCAGATACACTGCTTTGTCTAAAGTTGTCATATGCCACTTTTTCAGTGAACATGCCAATTTTGTCTATGTTTTTGTTATTAATTCCTATCCTGCTCTTCATTTTCAAGAGAGCGATATCGTTTTCAAAAGTGCATGAGTCATAAGAGTCATGAATTATCAGCATCTCAACTCGGAGCTTGTTTTCTTTAGAATGTAGATCTACTTCGCCAACAAGCACTTCTAATTGATCTGAGGTTGTTTTTTGCTCTTGGCGTAACGGATCAAAGAGATGTGCTGCAGTTAGTATCCAATCGTTGTCAATTATTACACCTCCACCAATTAACTGGTCATTGAAAAATATGCCAGCCTGCCATGGAATTTCTCCCTTTGATACTTTTTCTCCATACATTATTGCTAATCCTTCAGCTGCCATCTCTGCATCATTTGTTGGTTGATCACATGCATATAAAGAAAATAATAGGGCGATGGATAAAAGGTATTTGTTTGTCATTATTTGTTTAGCTCCGTCAACTGCTTTTTTATTTGTTTTAGCTCCAACTCACTCTTTAGTTTTAGTATCTCTTTTTCAATCGGGCTTTGGGCGTTTAGCAGGCTATCTAAAGCCTCTGTTATTGGTCCTAAGCCTTGCGGCAACAAAGATTCGGTTTGTGATGTACTTTTCAAAGAACCCAAGTTCTCGTATAGAGTAACATTTAAACTATCCGATTTATGTGGTAAGTATAAGATTGTACCCAGTTGAGCTATTGGTAAATTTTGATCGAGAAGCACTCGTTGAGAATCTGAATTTTCAAACTCTATGAGTTTGAGATTAATATTGCCAGGTACTCGATATGCTAGCCCTAGCTTTGAATTTTCTTTTTTAGACTTCTTACCTTCAAGGAAAGACTGAATGTCTGACACTTCTTCTGAAATGGAAAGTAATATTGAACGACTTCTTTCACTTGCAATGTCTTTATTCGGTTTAAATTTGATTCCATTGAAATTCATAGCTTTGATTGAACTCGAATCCTGATTTGAAAGGAACATTCCAGCATTTTCTTGTTCTTTATCATCACGCAGAACAATTAGAGTATCTTTCTCAAAGTTAACTTTACCTTTGACTAGGTCAATCTCAAAATCAATCGGATGATAGTTTATTATTTCCTTTCCTAGCCATTTCTCTTTCTCTAATTGAATGAGGCTGTCTATTAGTTGCATTTTATACTTAAGCAGGTCTTTCTCAAATTTTATAGACTCAGAAGTAATTAGATCATATTTAAGCTGCTTTAGTTTCTTGATTGAAGGGATTTTTTCATCAACAAATTGAATTGAAGGTATTTGTGTCCGACCAATGAAAATGCTACCGGCGATCCTTGCAATATCCGATAAAGTTTTTACGATCGTACCAGAACTGGATCCTTTGACTCCAGAAATAATCATTTGTTCATCGAGAGATAGAGCAAAAGTGTTCTTCTTGAATAATGAATTTTTCTTTTCAATTGAAAATACTTGAGCGGTATCAGGTTTTCTTGAGCTCGAAATTTCAATCTTAGATAGAGAAAATTCATTCTTTTTGCTTATCGCAAGAGAATCGATTATGGAAGTTTCTTTTGGCAAAACGTATTTTCTTTCCTTTATCAACAAAGAGATCTTGATTATTGTTTTTGGTAAGGCGTAAATAAGGTCACCATCATTAAATTTCGTGTTAATTGAAATATGGTTGGTATTGATTGTTTGTCCATAGGTGTTTACTGAAAAGAGGAGAATTGTCAATATTTGAAAGGCTTTTTTCATAAGGGTCTTATAGTTCTTCATATCAATCCATTCCTCTCAGCAAACAATCCCAACCCTACAGCATTTTTTACTTGTAGTTTTGAGATCAGATTTTTGCGGTGGGTGTCTACTGTGCTTTTGGCTATGAATAACTGTTCAGCGATCTCATCGCTTGTAAGCTGACTGGCGATGAGCTTGAGCACATCCAACTCTCTATCCGTAAGCTGACTTAAGCTTCTTACTTCGTTGGAAATCCCTTTAGATGAATCTTTGGTTCCAAATGAGTTCAAAATGCGTTCTTTGATGTCGGGACTGTGAAAAGTATTTCCCAATTGTATTTCCTGGATTGCCTGGACCAAGTATTGTGCCGCCGTGGTTTTGGTAACATAACCTTTCGCTCCTAACTTGAACGCCTGCTCAACCAGATGCAACTCCTGATAGGTAGTAAGAAATATGACTTGTGCAGTATGTTCTTGGTCATTTAGAGCTTCCAACGTCTGTAGGCCATCTAGGCCTTTCATATTGACATCTAAAACGATCACATCTAATTGATCAATTTTCTTGTGTTCAAGAAGATCGTGACCACTATTGAAGGTGGATGTGACCTCAAATTGAGGTTCGAGGTTCAGAAGCGATTTGAGACTGTCCACCAGGATCTGGTGATCGTCTACGATTGCAATTTTAATCTTGTCTGTTTGCTCCATAACTCAACTGTTCATCTAATTTAGAAGTTTTCGTCAATGTGCCAACTTTTGCGTGCAGATTGTGCTTATTCGGCTTATTGTACTTCATCTTTTAGCAATTTTGATTTGATCATTTTGGCTACTCCAAAGGTTCAGCTTTGTTCCTTCTAGTGAAACCCTATTTAGATTGAAACTGCCATCTCCCTATTTATGGGGAGAATTGAAAGAGGCACCAATCTAGGGACTGAAATGATGAAATCTCTTTCTGCGGCACAGGGCGAGTGTCGTTTGGACAGAAGTGAAATGTAAGGGCTTGCGAGAAGATATTTTATTGGTATCCAACATGCAATTTCTTCATCTCGCTAGGTCCAGTTTCTAGTAACTCAGACTGCGAAAATGCAGTGCTCTTTAAGTCTAATGGAATAAAACAGCGACGGTCCGTATCGGCTTACCTTCTGTTCCGCAGGAACCACTAGGCGTGCCCCCACGAGCTTATCTTTTCTCGTCCATACAAGTCAATAGCCATCCTTGCAAATCCTTAAACCTTTGTGTCTTTACGAGAAGTTTTTTCGCCCTGGCGTCAACTTCCATATAGAATTATCAAGCATCAAGTCTCCTCTCCCCATAAATGAGGATATATCCTAATCATCAATTAGGGGCTTCTACTGAGTAGCCGATTTTTAGACCTTGCCTTCGAATCAAATAAACAGAATTGTGAAGATGTCTTTCATTGACTTGCTCGGAAACCTAGTGGTTGCATCCCTGATTACACTTGTGTCACTTTTCGCGTATTGTCATAAGGGCAGTCTAGAATTTGATAAACCTAATAGAGCATTCCTTTACAAAAGTCCAATTGGAGATGTTGTCATGATCAAAGAAAATTTCGTTGCAACAAATTGGACCGATAGCCTGCTCTCCTATGAAAAGCTGTTGCTGATATATTATGAAGCAAGTTTACATGTTTGGCCTGCCGCTTTGCTGCTCTGGATACTGCTATCGGCCTCATTCATTCAAATTGGAAAACCGACTTCAATATGATTTCTACCTCAAATACTATGAAAAAGACCCTTGCCTTAGTTAGTTTTTTGCTTTACGCTACAGTCTGTTCTGGCCAAGTATTGTATTCGACAATTAAGGGCGAAATCAAGGACCAAGACTCTCAGTCGGTAATCGTAAGTGCCACAATTGAGTTGTTGCAATCGGAAAATAATGCAGTGACTGATCTGGATGGAAACTTTGCAATTAAGCAAGTACCCGTCGGCCGCTACCAAATTAGAATTCGGGCGTTAGGCTACGAAGAGCGACTCTTAAATGATGTAGTGATTGCTGCCAATAAGGACACCTTTCTTAGCATAGAGCTGCTCTCCAGCATTACTGAGTTAGACGAAATTGAAGTCAAGGCCAACCGAAATTCATTCGAAAATGTTGAATTAGCTACCCAATTAAGCGGAAGAGCATTTTCCGTGGATGAAGCCAAACGGTATGCCGGGTCCCGTAATGAGCCCAGCCGCATGGCGCAGAACTTTGCCGGTGTTTCTGGTTCGTCTGATAGTCGAAACGATATTGTGATCAGAGGCAATTCTCCACTGGGATTACTTTGGCGTTTTGAAAATTTGGACATCCCCAATCCCAATCATTTTTCTTTGGCAGGTTCGACTGGTGGAGCAGCTAGTATCATAAACTCAACTGTGCTCTCCAACTCATCATTTCTTACTGGTGCTTTTTCAGCTGGATATGGAAATACCCTTTCTGGAGTCTTTGATTTAAGTATGCGAAATGGGAACTTCTCCAGGAGTGAGGGGAAGGTTTCACTCGGAGCACTGGGAGCCGAACTTTCGTTTGAAGGCCGACTAAGTAAAAAGAAGGCAGCTTCTTATTTGGTGACCTATCGCTATTCAACCACCCAAATGCTCACCAATACTTTTGGGGTTGATATCGGATATTCTGGAAAACCTGTGTTTCAAGATGGTGCTTTTAATTTCAAGTTTCCCATCAAGAATGGCGCAATTAAGCTCTTTGGTTTATTTGGAAGGAGTACTTATGTTATTGACGCAATCGAAAGAGATTCTTCAAACTTTGATATTAGGTTTGCCGAAAATGCGAACGCCTCCAATGAATCACATTTTGGGGTTGTAGGTCTGTCGCTTAAAAAGAGTTTGAATACGGAATCTTACATTTCGACTACTTTAGGATGGACTAAAGATGGGTATAGATCTGATGTTGATTCTGTATCAACAGTGGATGAGACTTTAGTTCCATACCTTCAATTGCACAGTGATTTTAAGAACCTTCAATTGCATTCCTTTTATCACAGAAAACTATCGAACCGTTTAAGCGGCCGATTTGGGGTCAATCTGCAGCGCAAATCGTTTGATTTAGGAGATAAAGCTTATATGGGAGTCGTTGGTGAGTTGACACCAGTAAGGTCTGGTCTTGGCTCTACAGGGCTTTCGCAGTACTATGTCAACCTTAATCACCGATCCCAAAATGGCATGACAATCAGTTCTGGCATTCACTTTACCAAGCTGGGACTAAACAAAAGCAGTTCCTTAGAATATCGTTTTAATGGTAAGATTCCGGTCGGTGCTGGTCAAGGCTCTGCATTGATCTGGGGAGTCACAAGGCACAGTCAAATACAGCCGCTGCCTTTTTATTTTGTTGAATCTACGACAGGCCCAAATAATATGGACCTTGGGTTCAGCCATTCTAGTCACTACCTCCTTGGCTTTACAAAACTTTTTAGTTCCAAGATCCAGTGGAAATCTGAAATCTATCTGCAGAGTTTATCTGATATACCTATTGAAAGTTCAGAGCTTTCCAGCAGCTCATACTCACTTGTCAATGAAGGAGCAGACTTCCTTATTGACTACCGAGGAGGGCTGGTTAATAAAGGAACAGCAAGAAACTATGGCCTTGAACTGACCTTGGAGCACCTCCTTGAATCAGACTTTTATTACCTCTTTACGGCCAGCTTATTTAAGTCAAACTATCGTGGCGCTAACAACGTTGAGTTCCCCACCAGATTTGACAACCGTTTTATTGGAAACCTGTTGTTTGGCAAAGAGTTTAAACTGAAACCAAACCTGGTCCTATCTCTTGACTTTCGTACATCTTATGCAGGAGGCAGACGATTCACTCCTTTGGACCTCGACGAAAGTCGAGAGCAAAATAAGGCGGTCTATTTTGAGGGCGAAACCAACAGCAATTCGCACAGAGCGTATTTCAGAACCGATTTTAAGATCTCTGTTCGCTATGACCGAGAGAAAGTGTCCTATAGCTATTGGGTAGGGTTTGACAATGTATTCAATCGTGAGAATGTGCATTCGCAGTATTACAGCCCTTTACATGGGGATGTGATCACAGTTAATCAGCTTGGTCGACTACCTCTTTTCCAGTTTTCGATTGAGTTTTGAACGGAGAAGATCGAATGAATAAAGTGAGAAGTGAGATTATTAAAATATCATCAATGAGAAAGTTGCAAGAAGATCATGAATTGGAACTGTTCAGTACTTCTTATAAAAGGGCGTCTGGTTTCGATGTACCTATCCAGTACTTACAAGGTGTTGACACCTATGGGTTCTATAGAAAAGGGGCCTTGTTTGCTGGGTTTTGTATTGGCTTTAAAAGGCCGCTACGAACAATCGAAGTCTTTTGTAATCATAGCAATCAAGAGAAATTAAGAGATTTGATTGGTGATGCGAGTATCAAGGAGGTCACATGCTTTTGGATTAGTTACAGTTTTAGGAAGAAGATGCTTCTTAATATTTATATCTGGCATAGAATGGCTCTTAAGGCTGCAATGAATAATACTTGCTTCGTTTTATACGGCACCAATTCTCGAGGCTTGGCGAAAATATACGATGTACCCAAAAGGGCTCTGTTACTTCACCAAGACAAAGTTAAGGACAGAAGTACATATATCTTTATTGCCAAATCTCAAGACGTGATTTGGGGATTACAGGAGCAGTTTTCAAATAGGTTTTTTGGTGATAGGCGAAATCAATTTCCAACGAAGAAATCAAACCTTCACAGACAAGTCCATCATGAGCTATCAAGTTAATTTTTGGTCCAAATATTTCAAGTACTATGATATACTGTTAAAGGTCATCCCTTATCAAGAACTTTTTAGAACAATCTTTAATCACTTGCAACTTAAGCCAAAGAGCAGGATTCTAGACCTTGGAGCTGGCACTGGCAATTTGTTATCTGTACTTCCTAGCGATTCAGATGTAACAGCATTAGATAACTCTTGTGAGGCACTGAGCAGGCTACTACTGAAGTTCCCTGGTACTAAAGTTGTTAAGCACTCGATTCTCGATGTTTTACCTTTTCCTGATAGCACTTTTGATCGAGTAGTTTCCAATAACGTCCTCTACACTTTAAGGGGAGAAGATTGGAATACCATTGTTAAAGAGATTTATCGCGTCTGCAAGCCATCTGGCATCATCGTGATTTCAAATTTGAATGCTGATTTTAATGCGATGACGATCTACAAGGATCATGTTCGAAAAAGCATTCAACAAAAAGGCTTTCTGAAAACTTGTTTGGAATTAGTACAAATGGTCTATCCTACTGTTCAAATGTTTAGGTATAACAAACAGATATCCAAAAGTAATCGTACGGGAACTTACTCTTTTGTCAATCTCGAAACACAACGAGAGCTTTTCGAAGAGTTGGGTTTTCAAAGTATGGTTGATACTCAATCAGTGTATTCGGGACAAGCCAATTTAAATGTATTCAGGAAAAAACTTAAGGTCTGAAACTTAGAGGATTTAGGAACAGCATTTGGAAGTGAAATTCTCAACCAAAAAAGCCAGGCCCAATGATAGTTTCAACTATAACACATTACTAACCGGATAATATCAGTCAGGATAAATCATCTAAAATAAACTATATAAAAATGAAAAATATACTCAGCATTGTCTTTCTTTTAACATTATACTCCTGTTCACCTTACACGGTTCCAAGTGAAAAAGTAAAGGGTTATACCGAATCAAAAGAAGTAGTTATTAAATCTAGCTCGAAATCATCCTTAGATGAAGTTTGTACTGTCAAAACTGTTGAGTGGACTGCGGGAGAAGACGAAACGATCCTTCTTGACCCACAATCAGATATCATATACCCGGGCAGTGTTTTAAATGCCTCTAGCTTAGAAAATGGAAAGTTTACGCCGATTATTGGTAAAAGACAACCTATTAATCTCTCGATATCGACGCCGACTCACGATGCAATTTCAGTAGGGGTAAAGAATCCTCAGTTATCCTCAGTTCGTGGAGGAATAAAGCAGATAATCAGTTCCCAGAAGATAGGAGTGCAACCAGCGCAATTATCGATCAAGACGACTCACATATATTCTGAAGATCAAATGAAAGTAGCTTTAAAGGCAAAGTTTAATGGCGGCTTTGGGAAAGTATCTAGCAACTTTCAGTTCAGTAAAAAAGAGATTAAGTCGAGACAGTTAGTTGATATTACACAAGTCTTTTACTCTATTGATGTAGATAACTTGGGTCCCAGTGATTTCTTTAAAAGTAAACCATCTAATTTCTCTAACAACTTTTCACCAGCCTATGTATCTTCTGTAAAGTATGGAAAGAAGGTCCTCCTTTTTATTGAATCAAAGGATAGTAATTTCAATCAAGATTTTGATCTTGGGGCAAGTCTCAAAATGTTTGGTTCAAAACAGAATTTTGAGGTGAATACGGAAATAAGCAAGGCTTTTGAAAGAGCTAGTGTCAAAGCCCTGATTTTGGGAGGGAATCCAGAAAACGCATACGCTTTGGTGAGCGCTATCACAGATCAAGAGGAGTTGTTTGATATTCTGAAAAACGATTCGAAATGGAGTTTAACAAATCTTGGAGTACCATTGGCCTATACAGTCCGAAACTGCATTGATTCATCAATTTTCACTTTAGCACAAAGCGGGTCATATCAGATGAGGCAATGTGTTGCCAAGGAATCTGAAACGTACGTATTTCAGCCCAAGCCTCTGATTAATTTAAGAGCAAAAAAGATTGGCGGTGATAGAGAATTCAATGGACATGGACCGAATGTAAAGTTCTCATGTGCTTTGAGGACAAAAGGGAAAAAAGTAATTGCTGAGATTAGATGCCATTGGAAAGAGAGCGTTAAAGATTGGACAGAAGGGATTTATTTTTCGGAAGTGACTATTGGAGAAGTGCCGAATGGCTATCGATTGCTAAAGATCAACACACCACATATTGCAGTCCACTCTTACAAGGACGATAATCACGCAGATGATGGAAAATCATTTACAAGAGAATCTTCACCAGTTAAGCATATTTCGGTAGTTGGAGATACAAGGGGCGATGATATTAACAATAACGCATCGCGCTCAAGGTCAAGACTGAAAGAAGTTAGTTTTTATCCAATCGAAGTAGAAATGAAAAAAATAGACTAACTAATTAATTAGTATTGGTTTCACTCGGGCGAGATTGTGCAGATTAGTATTGCTCGAGGTTAACCTTCTCTTTTTAAGACAAACTACAAATAACTTGGTCTTAACTGTATGAATCTCAAAATAATTCTATGCTTCAGGCCTCGTTGGATCTGGTTTTTGTTTCCATAAAATCCTAACTTCCCCTATGCTCACCGATGATCCACAACCAGAGATTGAAATCGACTTGCCTCTCGTGCGGTCGTTGGTTGATAGCCAATTTCCTGAATGGAAGCATCTGGGAATTACCTTTCTGGATAAAGGTTGGGACAATGAGATTTATCGACTCGGTGACCAATTAATGATCAGAATGCCTCGACGCGCTTTGGCCGTTCCGCTGCTAGAAACTGAAATCAAGTGGCTGTCGCGTTTCCAAGACAAGCTCCCAATTCCAGTTCCTGCTCCAATTGCCGTGGGGCAACCTGCTAATTCATACCCATGGAAATGGACGATCACTCCGTGGTTTGAAGGGAACACGGCCAATCAGGTCGCACCACAAAATCAAGAGGCTGAACGCATGGTGAAATTCTTGAAAGTGTTGCACGAATTTGACCCCTCTGAAGCTCCTGTAAATAGCCATCGTGACCAACCTCTTTCGTCTAAAGCTCCCGCTGTTGCAAAAAGATTAGAACGTTTGATGAAAGTCGCTGACACAATTAAACCGATACATTTAGCGATTTGGAAAAGGGCCTTATACGAAAGTGCTCCCGCTCACAAAGTGCTTATTCACGGAGATTTACATCCGCGGAATGTGATAGTCAATCAAGGAAAACTGGCTGCAATTATCGATTGGGGCGACATGACTGCCGGAGATCCAGCTACTGACTTGGCCAGTTTATGGATGCTTTTTGATGACGAAAGGACTAGAAATCAGGCACTTAAAAGCTACGGTGCTGACCAAGCAATGATCACAAGAGCCAAAGGCTGGGCTTTGTTCTATGGTGTGACTTTGTTAGACACCGGCATGGGAAGCAATCAACAGCATGCTGCAATCGGTAAGGTCATACTAGAAAGGCTTTTGGCTTCGCCAAGAAAGGGAACTGGATAGCCTGCGCGGCCCGAGAAAATTAAAGATATTTAAGGCCTTTCACCGTCGGTGAAAGCAGCCAAACTCTTATGCGCTCCATCACAGATCGCACCCTTAGCACTCGCTTTGCAATTGCAGAAAGAGACCATTTGCTCTTTGTCAAATACCATCTTGACCGGTTTGAACGACGAACCATTATGGCTGCCGTCGCAGAAGGGCTGGTTACGGCTCATACCACAACTGCACCACCAGTAGTTCTTGCCTGCTTCGACCTTCATACGCGTGGGCTTGTTGAATGCCGTGCTCGCACGGTTGTACCCATCGCCGATTTCGCTGCCAGGCTGCTTGCTCTTGATAATTGGCCAATATAGTTGTGGCGCCCAGTGGTCTTTTGGGTCGTTTTCTAGCCCAAACTCAGTCGGGTATTCTTGGGTAATCAAGGCGGTTCCAAACATGATGTCCCAGAAGAAAAACATGTTGGAGAAGTTTCCGCTAGGATTACTGATCCCGTCTTTGCTCGATTTGCCATGATGAGCCCAATGCGTTGCAGGAGTAGAGATCGTGCGCTGAACTACCCAAGCTACCGGACTCAACCATGCTTTCGAATAAAGAAACTTGTCCCACCTCACTTCGCTATGTGCACCTATAATTACGATGTATTTTAGGGTAAGGCCAACATGATGGGTGCCCCAAATCCCAAATAAGTCATCACCGCCAGAAACCAGATGTTGGGAATGAGGAGCACGTAAAATATGTTTTCGCGAAAGGTCAATAGTACACCCATCTCTGGTGAAGAGTGATGCGGACGATGGAAATTCCAGAGCCACTTCCATTCATGAGCCTTTCGATGATACCAATATTGGATAAAGTCATCGACTAATAAGATGAACAGCAAGCCTAGCCAGAAATTTGTATTCGTCCAAATTCCGTTCATTTCTGGAACAAACAGATTCATCATCCACGTTGTGGCGAGTACAATCAAAGGCTTTGAAACAGTCGAAGCATGTACAAAAGACAAGATGTCTATCCACCAATCAGTACCTGTGCGTTTGTCATTGGTATAGGCTCCATAAAGCGCTTCAAGGACTCCCATGAAGACCAGCATTCCTGATATGACTACTGCATCGTATTTTTCAATCCCAAACATATTTAAGAAGATAGTAATTTTTTGCTGCGCCAAAAAAGCAACCGGATAAGCTATTTAAGTTTTTGTTGGTGCAATTACTTTTTTCCCGCTTCCTGCTTCCCTGCCGACAGACGCTCTGTTCCCGCCGATCGCTTTCCGCTTTAGTACCAATTGGAAACGAAACACAAAAAACCAAAAACCATTTCTTATATTCAATCAACCAAAACCTTGACCTATGTTTATCGGACACTATGCCGCAGCCTACGCCCTTAAAGCCCAAGAAAGCAAAGCCTCCCTCGGATTGCTCTTTATTGGCGTTCAGTTTGTAGATATCCTATTCTTCCCTTTCGCCTTGGCTGGGATCGAAAGTTTGCAGTTTGTCGAGAACTTCACAGCAGTCAATAACCTGGTCATGAACTATTATCCGTTTACCCACGGCATGTTGGCTTCTGTGATCTGGGCCACATTGTTCTATTTTCTCTTTCAGTTTATTACGAAAGATTCTGCGAAAGTCAAGCGCAGTATCGCCCTCGTAATGGCCATGGCCGTGATGTCACATTGGGTTTTCGATCTCTTCATGCATACACCAGACTTACCGTTAATCACAGGCCAACCCAAACTCGGTTTCGGCTTATGGAATTATAAATTGCTCTCTTTCGCCCTAGAGATTGGACTTCTAGCTGCTGGGTGGTATTTCTACCACTCGACTACTGAAAGCAAACCTGGTAGTAACAAACACTTTAGCCTCGCACTGCTGCTGCTTTTGGTATTGGTGCAAGCCTTGAATTATTTCGTCCTACCACTTTCAACCGACGTTCTCGAATTGACCATTTCGGCTTTATTGGCGTTTTTCTTATTGGCCTATTTGGCGCACCTGGTGGATAAACGTAGAACAAGAGTGTTGGAAGATTGGGAGATTGAAGAAGCTAGAAACTAGACGCTAGAAACTGGACCATAGCAGACGAAGACCGGGACAATTGCTAGGTAAGGATTATGTGTCTACTTGAAATACACAGGATGACGTACATTCTCATTTTCGACTTCTTTAGCCTCGTGAATTTTATTTATTGCAAGAATTGCATCAACCTTGTCTTTTACAGACCTTCCACTAACATCATAATCTAGCAGTATTTCTGGATATGGACTTAAGAAATCAAGGAATTGCTGGTTGCTCATTATATCTACTCTTCCCGTTCTTGTGTCTAGAAGAATTACTCTGAAGTGTTTAGAAAGTAGGTAGCCTGCGACTCCAGCAACAGCTGCAGATGGTGCGGATACACGATCAATGAATAATGTATAGCGACCATTTAAGATGCTCTTTTTGTAATGTCTGCCCCCTCCATAAAGCCGCGCAGCGGCATATATGTTGGAGCCATCTGAAATCCATAGGGGTTTTGGTTTTACAACATAACCGTTGTCGTTTTTTAGTATGTATTTAGGATTTACTTTTCCTAGGATGATAAATTTATAACCTTCCTCTCGATTTGGTTCATTGTTTACCAAATCGGGAAAGTCAAGATAAAGCCCAGTCTTTGGAATCTCGGTGAGTCCCAGCACCAACCTTTCATTGAGATCAATCTTGACCCCTTGCCTTTTTTCCCATTCGCTTTCGTGAAATGCTATTAGGCAAGAGCGTAATGCCTTTGAAATATTAAATGAATGATTTACATGTAAAGATAGTGCACCATAGTCAAGAACTGATTGACTTGTTCCAAGCGAAAAGTAGCCGTTCGATTTTTTCTCTAGAAACTCCATTTGAATGCTGACTGATGCAGGTTTACCTGAAAACGGTGAATATCCAAGACTAAATTCATGGAATATGACCGTTAATTCTGGACAATCTCCACAATATGGGATCATCTGTGTCAGTGCAATCTGTAACGCATTTGAAAAATTAGTTGGAAGAATTGCTGTTCTAAGCTCGTGGCAATTACCGATGTTTGTTGTGTCTCCTCTCATATCAAGTACCTCTGTAATCCTGAAACCAAGTAAGTCGGTTGGTGTAGTTAGATCGATGGAAATTGTATGATTTTTCTCTTGAGAACTAATTTGTAAAGAGGCTGTAAGAAGCAGAAAGGCGATGAATGTGTTCCTAAGCATAGTTTGCAGTTTGAATACTATTTCTTTTTCAACTACTATACCAATCCAAATTCAATGCACTTCGCTTTTAGAAAAGTAAGTCTGACTTTCTGGTTACTTCGTATCAATCGGACCCTCAATATCTCAAATTTTTTCGGCCAAGTTAGATTCAGTGCCCTATTGCTGAACCCAAGAATCTTCAATAGCTTAAATAACTTATCTGGTTTTTGTTTTTTTTTGCCACAGACAAAAAATCCCTATCTTCTATTAACCAAAGCACTATCGAAATGAAGACGAAATTACTTTCACTACTGATAATTCTGGCTTTCGCCACAACCATACAAGCACAAGACACAGATGCGAAACTCAATGCCTTAAAGGCAGAAGTGGCGCAAACAATTGATGATCGCGCCAAGATGGCTCAGGTCATGGTAGACAAAGTATTCAGCTTTGCTGAGCTGGGTTTTCAAGAAGAAGAGACTTCCAAATACTTAACAGGGATATTAGAAGAAAACGGATTTGAAGTCGAGCACGGCATCTCTGGAATCCCAACCGCATGGTGGGCGAAATGGGGGAGTGGCAAACCCGTAATCGCAATTGGTAGTGATCTGGATTGTATCCCGAAAGCATCACAGAAGCCGGGAGTTGCCTATCACGATCCGATTGTGGAAGGAGCGCCAGGTCACGGAGAAGGGCACAACGCTGGCTCACCACTAAATATCCTTGCTGCGATTTCGGTGAAAGAAATTATGGAGCGCGAAGGTTTTTCGGGGACACTAATCTTGTGGCCGGGAGTTGCTGAAGAACTTGTAGGAACTAAAGCCTTCTATACCAGAGACGGCTATTTTGATGAGGTAGACATCTCCATTTTTACCCACGTAAGCAACAACCTTTCGGTCTCTTACGGACCAGCACGTGGTACCGGATTAATCTCAGTAGAATACAGCTTTGAGGGAGAAGCTGCTCATGCTGCAGGCTCGCCATGGCGCGGAAGAAGTGCTGCAGATGCAGTCGAACTTATGAATATTGGTTGGCAGTATCAAAGAGAACATTTACATCCGTTAACTCGATCGCATTCTGTGATTAACAACGGTGGTGATCAGCCCAATGTGGTGCCATCGAAGGCTTCCATCTGGTATTACTTTCGCCAAATTACCTATCCTAAAATTATGGAGGTGTACGAAAAGGCCAATAAAGTGGCAGAGGGCGCGGCTTTAATGACCAATACAAAAATGACTAAGAAAGTACTGGGTTCGGCTTGGCCACGACATTTCAACAAAGTGATTGCACATGCCATGTACGAAAACATCAAACAAGTGGGTTTGCCTGAATGGAGTGCCGAAGATCAGATCTTAGCACGAGCGGTTCAAAAAGAAGTCAACGCCCTAGAGAAGCATGACGGTTTGGCAACAAAATTAGACACCATTGGCCTGCCAGTGACCAACCCGATCAGTGGAGGCTCAGATGATATTGGAGACATTTCATGGAAGCTACCAACAGTCACGATGCGCTTTCCATCTAACATACCAGGACTGCAAGGGCATCATTGGTCTAATGCAATTGCGATGGCAACACCAATTGCGCACAAAGGAGTTGTGAATGGCGCCAAAGCCGAAGCCATGACCTTGCTTGATTTCATCATGAAACCAGAGTTGGTGGAAGCTGCTTGGGAGTACTTTCGCAAGGAACAAGGCATGAAGACCAAATATGTGCCAATGGTTACTGAAGATGACAGTCCGGCAACGTACTTGAATTCGGAAATTGTTGAGGAGTTTCGTCCTAAGCTAGAGCCGTTCTACTATGACGAGAAGAAATATGACAGCTATCTGGAGCAATTAGGGATTATATATCCTACGTTGAAGAAGGAGTGAGGCATAAGCTATAGCTATAGCTATGGCAATGGCAATGGCTATGGCTATGGCTATAGCGATGGCTTGTAGCTGCGGAGAAAGTTGGAGCGGAGAAATTGAACCACATAGTCATTTAGAAATAGGATAGATAGTCTTGCAAGAGTGATACAGAACATAGATTTATTGCTGCGCAATGGTTTAGAGATATCAACGATACTGTAGGGGTGTTAACCCCGGTATGAACTATAGCCAAGCGGTTTAGCGCTCGGCGTCATTGTAGGAGAGAAACGCCTGATTTGCAGCGCGGAGAAATTGAACCACATAGTCATTTAGAAAATAGGTTAGATAGTCTTGCAGGAATGATACAGAACATAGATTTATTGCTGCGCAATGGTGTAGAGATGTCAACGATACCGTAGGGGTGATAACCCCGGTACGAACTATAGCCACGCGGTTTAGCGCTCGGCGTCATTGTAGCAGAGAAACGCCTGATTTGCAGCGCTGAGAAATTGAACCACATAGTCATTTAGAAAAGGGTTAGATAGTCTTGCAGGAGTGATATAGAACATAGACTTATTGCTTCGCAATGGTTTAGAGATGTCAACGATACCGTAGGGGTGTTAACCCCGGTACGAACTATAGCCAAGCGGTTTAGCGCTCGGCGTCATTGATAGGAGTGAAAACGCCTGATTTGCAGCGGGGAGAAATTGAACCACATAGTCATTTAGAAAATAGGTTAGATAGTCTTGTAGGAGTGATATAGAACATAGATTTATTGCTGCGCAATGGTTTAGAGATGTCAACGATACTGTAGGGGTGTTAACCCCGGTACGAACTATAGCCAAGCGGTTTAGCGCTCGGCGTCATTGTAGGAGAGAAACGCCTGATTTGCAGCGGGGAGAAATTGAACCACATATTCATTTAGAAAATAGGTTAGATAGTCTTGCAGGAGTGATACAGAACATAGATTTATTGCTTTGCAATGGTGTAGTGCTGTCAACGATACCGTAGGGGTGTTAACCCCGGCACGAACTATAGCCAAGCGGTTTAGCGCTCGGCGTCATTGTAGGAGTGAAAACGCCTGATTTGCAGCGCGGAGAAATTGAACCACATAGTCATTTAGAAATAGGATAGATAGTCTTGCAAGAGTGATACAGAACATAGATTTATTGCTGCGCAATGGTTTAGTGCTGTCAACGATACTGTAGGGGTGTTAACCCCGGTACGAACTATAGCCAAGCGGTTTAGCGCTCGGCGTCATGCACCAAATTGCGAGCTTAGTTTCTGTGCAGCATGCACCTGCGAACTTAAAAATATTCATCCCTTCAAGTTATCTCGCAATACAAGTCTTGTTCCTTTGTGTCTTTGCGAGAACTTTTCCTCAGGGTTGCTCCAAGTTGGGCATTAGCCTTTCGATAGGCTTCTACATCAACAAAAAACTCCTAACTTCTACTATGAGAAACTTTTGGGTACTTGTATTGGTTGGTTTACTTATTGGATGTGACGCTGATCAGACCGGTCTGTCTACGGCAATAACGGAACATGAGCTTGCTCCTAGAAAGATATCAGAAGCACTTTACAAGGAGAAGTTATTGGGGATGCTTATTGGTTCGGCAATTGGCGATGCAATGGGTGCTCCAACAGAGATGATTGATCGCAATACCATTCAATTTGACTATGGGTTTGTGACCGATCTTGACACCATGATGAGGGCCCCATCACCTGAAGGGACATGGAAATATAACTTGCCAGCCGGCGGAAGTACCGATGATACCCGTTGGAAAGTACTAATGGGCGTCTACCTAAAGGCCGACCCTTCGTTGAAACCCAAACGGTTTGCGCAGTTTATCAATGGAGCCTATCGGCAGTACGTAACTGATCTAAAGGAGACCGAGGGCTTTTCTCCTGAACCGTTTGAAGAGCAGATGTTAAAGATGACTTGGCTTAGGGAGTGGGCATTGGTTGCCGAAGCCTTTGACAGCGATGACCCCAATACCTACGGAATAGCCTTGAGCAAATTCTACGGAGGCGAAATGAGTTGCGCTGGAATGCTTTACACGCCAATGATTGGTGCTGTCAAAGCAGGTTATCCCAATCTTGCTTACGAAAGCGCGTACGATCTCAGCATCTTTGATTTGGGTTTTGCGCGCGATATGAGTGCGCTGGTTGCAGCCATGACGGCTTCGGCTTTTGACAGTTTGTCTTCTTTGGACGACATCATGTTGAATCTACGAAATACTGATCCGCAAGGCTATCACCAAAGCAGGTTGGTAGGTAGGTCTGCTTTTCGCTACTACCAAAACAGTAAGCGTATTGTAGATGAAGTGGAACAACTTACAAGGGCTGATGTGCCTCCTAGCTTTCGCCTAAATTCGAAATGGAAAGGACTCGATACATTGGAGCACTTTCGCCTAGAAAAGCTTTTTGCTAGGCTCGATGCTGAGAATCAAGATGTGGCATTTCATCCGGCAGAAGTTTTCCAGTTGACAGTAACAGCGTTGATGTACAGTAAAATGGACTTCGAAAAGGCGATGCAAATGGTCGTCAATTATGGTAGAGACAATGACACAGTGGCAGCAATTGTTGGTGCCATTATCGGCGCTCACCATGGTATCAATGGACTACCCCCAGCCGAGGTCGAACGGGCACTTCAGGTCAATAAGGAAATTCTTGGCATCGATCTGGAGCAGTTGGCAATAGAAATGTCAATGTAGGGCCGATCGGTGGCCGATGTCAAACAATAGATCACAAATTTACCAGATTAACACAAAGGTCTGGCATAATGGAAAATTTTGGTGCGCATAGATCATCGAAGGGCCGCATCGCAAAACGCACTTACAATGCCAGCTCCGCCAAAATATTTGCCTTCAATTCTTGTATCATTGAGGTCTCTTGGAATCGCTGTCTCAATTTACCGATGTGACTCAATGCGTTTTGAAACACTAGGACTGCCTCATCACTTCTGCCAGCTTCCTTGAGGATTAATCCCTTTTTATAAAGCCATTTCTCTTTGCGGGGAAGGTTGGCCAATATTTTATCTACTCGGGTTAAGGCTGCGGGGTATTCTTTTAATGCAAGCTCGATCCTGAGCGCTTGTTGCTCCAAGGTTATGATGTTACCCAATTGCGCTTTGCCTTTTTCCAGCCATTGAATGGAGGTTTGCCAGTTGGTGCTGTCTGCTTGAATCACGCACCTTGCCAAAGCCAAATAATGGGAAGGCCGTGGCTGCTCGTAGTTTTCAATTACAAATTGATAGTCTGCTGCGGCGTTTTTAAAGAAGTCTAGATTTTCAAGGATGTCTGCCCGTACCAAATGTGCTTCGACACTGCCACTTAATTTTTCCATGTAGCGGTTGATGTGTACCAGCCCTGAGTTATAAAACTTGTGGTCCAAGTAAAGTAGGGCCAAGCTAAAATTGACCTCGTTATGATCGGGGCTCTTCATAAGAACTACTTGATAATCCTCAAAAGCCGGGAAGAATTCCTTTTGCCTGCGGTAGAGGTTTCCTCTTTTCATGATCAATTGTAAAGAATCTGGGTACTTTTTTATCTCTATACTGATCTTATCAATACGCCCTTGTAGGTCGCCATCAGCCAAGGTCTCATGTGGGTGTCCAAGGAAGAGGAACATAAATAGTACGACGAACCACTTCGATGATTTTGAAGATACTTCAGTAAGTGCTTTAGAAAGTTCTAAAATAGGCCGAAATTGCATCACGTAATTTTCTGTTACTAATTTAAGAAATGGGCTATACAAGACGATTTACTTTGCTGGTGTGTACAATGCTAACGCTTTTTTGTGCAGTCTCGTGTCAGCAAGACCTATATCATTTACCGACGTACTCCAACCAAGATTTTGTCCAGGCCGTAATTGAGATTCCGGCTGGGACCAATCACAAGAATGAAATTAATCCAGAATCGGGCCAAATAGAAGTAGAATTGGTCAATGGGCAGAAAAGAGTGATTTCTTACTTGCCTTATCCAGGAAATTATGGCTTCATTCCAGGCACATTAATGAGCAAAGTGAATGGTGGAGACGGTGATGCGCTTGACGTTTTGGTACTCTCTGAACATGTAGCTGTGGGTTCTGTTATCGAGATCATACCCGTAGGAATTCTTCAGCTTGTTGATCAAGGCGAAGATGACTTCAAAGTGATTGCTGTTCCTGCCGATCGCTCAAATCGAATTGTAGATTGTTTCGACCTGGATTGTATCGAAAAAGACTATCCTGCCGTTTTAGAACAAATTGAAAAGTGGTTTACAAGCTACAAAAAGGGAGGAGGTTTAATTTCCAATGGTTTTTTGGATGAGCAGCAAGCCCACTTAGCGATCGATAGGTACAAGAAATAGAGGAGAGCGTGTTTCAAAAACAGTGTATTTTTTTTGGTATTTTGATGTTGGTGGCTTGTAAGGCAGGTCAAGATGGGAGCAATGGTTTGCCTGATCCTGTAGATGAAGTCACAACCACTTTCGAAACTGGTCAAATTGTTGGAACTATCGCCAGCGATGAGCTCGAAGAGGCTTCAGGGCTTGCTTTCAGTCAGTCCAATCCCAATCTTCTTTGGTCACATAATGATAGTGGCGGAAGACCCGCAATTTACTTGGTAGGAAATAAGGGTGAAGACCTGGGATACTGGCTGGTTGAAGATGCAGTGGTAAATCGCGACTGGGAAGACATGAGTTGCAGTACTGGGCCAAAGCCAAACACTTCATATGTCTACGTGGCTGAGATTGGTGATAATGTTGCGGTGTACGAGTACAAGTACATCTACCGATTTGAAGAGCCCAATGTGAGTGACATCAGCACATTTACGAAAGACACCATTAAGACTCCAGTCGACATCATGAAGTTTCAATTTCCTGATGGAAAACGTGATGCCGAGTCAATCTTTGTAGACCCACTGACCAATGATATCTACATCATTAGTAAAAGAGAAACCAATGTCAATCTCTACAGAGCGGCTTATCCGCAACCGTTGGATCAGGCGTTTACTTTGGAGTTTGTTTTGGAGTTGCCTTATACCAGTATCACGGCCGCCGATATGTCCTTAGATGGCAAGGAACTCTTGGTCAAGAATTATGGCGAAATATTCTATTATCAGCGTGAGACCTCTGAGTCGATTACTTCGATGATGCAAAAGCAACCAGTGCGTGTCGATTACATTCAAGAGCCCCAGGGAGAAGCCATTTGTTGGTCTTTGGATGGCCAGAGCTTTTATACGGTGAGCGAAAAGACACCGCTTTCGGGCAGTGTGGATTTGTTTGAGTATAAAAAAGTCGTTGATTAATAGCCAGCCCTAAATACAGCTTCTTCGTTGCCGCAGCCATTTGGTCCTTCTTTTTCATTTGGTCATTGCCGCAAAATGACATTGCTGTCGATACACTCTTTCGAAACAAAGAATTTAATGTTGGGGCTCGCCTTTGAGAAAGTTGCGTTAAGAAATTGATCATGCGTTGGGAAGGAGCAGCGCACAATAGCTACCCAATCCTAGGCGTGAAGTGTCTGAATATTTTGTACATTACCTTCACTAGGAGTAAAAAATCACATTCAATCTCCATAGCGAAGGCATGGTTCAAGGCTGGCCGCCCGCCTGGCAATAAATCCAACCTCTTTTTCATACCTTCAAATTTTGTAGCAGCATATTCATCAATAACCACAAAGCAGAAAAATTTAATTAATATTCAATGCCTAACTGACTGCACATTATTCGTTGAAAGTTTAAACCTCGATTGTATGAAGGAAGAACTTGAAAAAGCGATTAGGCAGAAAGTTGAAGAGCCACTAGCTCATGAGTTGGCAGAAATCTTATCTGTTTTTGAAGTGAAGAAATTCAGAAAGGGCGAGTTCCTAAAAAAGCCTTTTACGATTAGCAAAGAGCTCTTCTTTTTAGTAGAAGGAGATGTTAGAGGGCTTTTTTATAAGACAAATGGAGATGAATCAACCTTTAGGTTATTACCCGAAAAATCTTTTGTTTCTGATATAATTAGTACGAGAACGCAGCAGGCTACCCCAATCGGCTTTGAATGTATGGGAAATGTGACTTTGCTTGTAGCTTCTCATGATAAGGTCTTTAAACTACTAAAAACTAATCTTGCTTTGAACATCGTACTTCGGGAGTCTATAACAGAAAGTGCCGTTGAATTGGGTAGAAGGTTTTTTACGTTCGTTACTGGAAGTGCCAAAGAGCGGTACAATTTCCTGCTAGAGTTTAATCCTGAGATCCTACAAAAGGTGCCACTTCACCAGATTGCCTCTATGATTGGGGTGACACCCACTCAGTTGAGTAGAATTAGAAATCGAAGGTAAATAGTCATTTCTCAACATTTGTTGACGCTTTTTTGAGACGGTTGTGCTCTTCTTTGCACCTCCTCAAATAAAGCAAATGATGAAAATGATGAAACTGAGTTCATTAGCAATTTTATTCTTTACCACTTTTTTCCTATTGGCTTGCAACGAAGACGACGATGATGGTATGATCACACCCGTCGAACCTGAGATTGAACTACCAAACTTTATTGCCTATAATACAGGAATGACTCCAGTGCTGCCAGAAGGCATTGAGTTTGATACTGAAAGGGAAGCCTTTATCATCTCCTCTGCTGCCGGAGCTGGAATTAACCTTGTGTCACTATCTGGGGCAGTTTCACCTTTAATTTCACCCGCTACTTTTGCTGGCAATGGTATTTTTGGCTTACAGGTTGACAAGGCCAATGATCGACTACTAGCAGTGTCGTCCAATCTTCAAAATCCTACGGTTGCCAACCTTTTTATCTTTAAGCTGAGTGATGGTAGTCTCATTCATAATGTTGATTTATCTACTTTAAGTCCTGGGCTTAACTTTGTAAACGATGTAGCGGTGGACGCCTCTGGCAATGCTTATGTGTCCAACTCTGACCAAGGAATAATCTTCAAAGTGGATTTAGATGGCAATGCTTCTATTTTCTTTCAAGAAAATAGCTTCACACCAGCCGATCCAACTATGGAGACAGGCTTTAACGGTATTGAATATCACGAAAACGGGTATCTAATTATAAGCCACCACGCAACCAGTAAAATCTACAAGCTAGATATCGCCTCTCAAGCCATTTTAGAGGTAAGCCTTCCTACCGGCAATATACTCGGTGGAGATGGAATCTTTCTAGATGGCAACGAGCTAGCTGTAGTAAGTAATATCGGAGTGGGCTTTGTCTCTAAGTTTGAAAGTGGCAATGAATGGAGTTCAGCAACATTGAGTGGTAATACATTTGCTACCGGAGATATCTTTCCAACTGCTGTGGTGAAAGTGGGTGATGATTATATGGTTTCAAATTCTTATTTCAATTACCCCGCATATGATAACACACCTACTAATTTTCTAATCCAAAAAGCTAGCTTTGACTTTAGTCAGCGATTTTCAGGAAGTTCGAGTGAAATTCCTAGAGTCAATACGCCAATAGTTCCATTTGGATATGGAGATACCTATCCGAGCCATTTTTATGAGGGCTGTGACACTCCCATCTCTGACGGCGTAGTTGATCTGCAAGGAGATTGGTTTGAAGTCAATGTAACCATTGGTGGCAATGAAATTGCAGCACAGGGAGCCCCTCATAGCGAAAGAATAGAACAATGCGGGAACCGTCTTTTGGTTGTAAGCAATCATGTACTTCATGAAGTGTTTCTTGCTGATGATACCATGACCAATGGTGTGAATGATATCAACGGTCAACAACAGCCCACTCATGCATCAGGTAGATTTGAAGGCAATTCTTTAATTCTAACCCCAATCTTTCCACCACAAGCTGGTATTAATTTGCCTGATGTGACTAGAGAGCTAATTCAAGATGATAGCGGTGACGATGTATTGAGGTTTTTTAATCCGCTTTTACAAACGGTTAGATATTTGAAGAAGAGCTAATAATTAAATCGCAAGACTGGTCTCCTGCTGAGTCGACACACAGATAAGTTGCGATAGATACAGACTCAAAAGCCGAACAGAGATAAACTTCTTTTCGGCTTTTTGTTTTAATAAATTACTTATTGAATCAATCCACTCAATACTTTGTTCATTATGTGAGCGAGTTAAGAGCTCTTCCGGTGTATTGCTAATCGCAGCAACTAACCCAGCATGAACAGCAAAAGTACGATATCATAATTATTGGTGGTGGACCGGCCGGACTTGGCGCCCTAGGAATGGCTCATGACTTTGGGTGGAAGCCTTTGATGATCGACATGGGCCTAATATTCAAATAATTTTCGTAAACTTCCTGATATTCAGCTTAAGCAGTCAATTTTTGAGACCATGGGAAATTCTGAACTCCAAAATACCTTAAAATCAATTTTTCCTGACTTAAAGGAAGCATCCCTCGATCTGTTTATTGAACATACTTCCATCTTGGATTTTTCGAAAGGAACAAAATTGATATCCGAAAATAAAAAACATCAATATTTCTACTTTATTTTAGAGGGAAGTGCAAAGGCTTACTATTTCAAAGATGACAAAGAAGTTTGTTCATGGTTTGCATTTGAAAATGAAATATTAGCTACCATCAAAACCTTCAATGGGCAGCTTTCTAATGAAACAGTCGTGCTGTTGGAAGACTCAAAGTTGATTCAATTCAAAACCAATTCAATCAAAGAATTAGCGAAAAAGATGCTGGATGTGAGCCATCTGATCAATGAAATGCTTACCGAACACGCCTTATTTCTTGAAGAAAGATTGTTTCAATTGCAGTTCATGTCAAGTGAAGAGCGCTATAAAGCTTTGATTAAAATTGCTCCAGAAGTTTTGCAAAAAGTAGCTCTGACAGATATTGCCTCCTATCTAGGCGTAAGTCGCGAAACCTTAAGTAGAATTCGTGGGAAGAAGTGATTTTGTGACAAATGTCAATTGAAAGTTGGCCGTCCACGGTTTATTTTTGCCAGCATCATCTAATTTCTAGCGAAGTGAAAATAAACCAATCAATAATCGTTCTCCTTGTTATTTTAGTGACAGGCAGCCTATCAAGTTGTTTCAATTGGGCCGCAAGGGCAAAAGACAAGATTCCACAAAAAACCGCTTTAGATCAAACCTATAGCTATAGTGGGAAGGTAATAATTGTCGGAGCAGGGGCATCTGGTTTAGCTGCAGCCAAAGTATTAGAGCAAAACAATATTGAATACGAAATCCTTGAAGCCACAGATCGCTATGGCGGAAGGGTAAAGAAAAATACAACGCTAGCTGATTTTCCCATCGATATCGGAGGCGAATGGATTCATAGTGACCCCTTAGTATTAAACAAAATCAAGGGCAAAGAGGGCGACGTGATTGAAGAAGAATTGATTCCGTATCGTCTTGAAAAAGCTTACAACTGGAATGGTGAAGAATTATTAGAAGTTCCCAAATCTGAATTGGATTTCAATTATGACTTCATGCCAGAATCTAAATTTAAGAATTCGACATGGTATGATTTCATCGATAAGCACCTGGCTGATGATGTAAGAGATAAAATTCGATACAACTCGGTTGTTTCGAAAATAGATTACTCTGGAGATCAAGTTTCAATTGAACTAAAAGATGGACAAACGTTTAAAGCCGACAAAGTACTGGTTACCGTTTCTATCGGGGTTTTGAAATCTGAAGCAATTACCTTTGTTCCGGCTCTAAGTGAGAAGAAAAAGGCTGCAATAGCGTCCACTACTTTTCTTCCAGGTTTTAAGTTAATGATGAAGTTTGATACGAAATTTTATCCCGATGCAATTGCTTGTGAGGCCGAAACAGGAGAAAAAGTCTATTATGATGTTGCTTTTAAAAAGGGCGCTAAAGACCATATTTTCGGGCTTTTATCCACCGGTAACACTACAGAAGAATATTACAAGCTTGATTCTGACCAGCAAATACTGAAAGCAGTTATAGCGGAATTGGACGCTATGTTTGATGGAGCTGCCTCAAAATCTTTTACAGGAGATTTTGTATTTGAGAATTGGGGAAAGCATGCCTTTACGAAAGGCACTTGGACCACAGCATTTGGCGAAGAAAAATCTACCCTAAAACAATTGAGCCTCCCCCTGAAAAATAAGGTATACTTCGCTGGCGAAATCAATGATACTTACCGTCAAATGGGCGTACCAGGTGCGATACTTTCGGGTTATCATTCGGTCGATGAGTTATTAACGGATAAGTGAGCAGGTTTTTGGGTTTTGAGGAATCAAAAGGCTTTGTAAATTCGAAACTCAAAAACTGATACATGGATATTTTAAAAGCAGCAACAAACTGGGCAAAAGCGGAACTTGTGTCAACGCCTTTCTTCGTGCTTTGTGGAGTAGTTTTCTTAGCCGCAAGTTTAGGCTTCTGGCAGTTGGGAAAAACTGATTTAGCCAAAGCCTACATCATCCCAACCTTAGTCGCAGGAACCTTATTGGTGATCATTGGACTGGGCCTATTCTTTACAAATAAAGCGAGAGTAACACAATTTACGAAAGCTCATCAGGAAAATGCTGCGGCATTTGTAGCATCAGAATTAGAACGAACTGCCGCTACTTTGAAGGAATACGAAAACGTAGTTTTTACCGGAATTCCAATTATCATTGCAGCTTGTGTTTTGGGGCTCTTCTTCCTAAGCGCTCCTGTTTGGAGGGCAAGCCTGATTACCGTTATCGCTATGATGTCGGCTATTTTGCTTATTGATGGACTGGCTCATGCTCGTATTGATGGTTATCAAAAACAATTGCAGCAAGCACAGCAAGAATTGAAAAAAATAGCGTCTTTCAAGAGTTGCCAACCTATTAGAATCGAACAGCTAGGTTTAAATTCCCATTGCATCTTATAAAGACAAGAAGCACACTACAATAAATAATTTCGAAGCACGTACATTTTAAAACGTGCTTTTAAAACTGCAGTTGGCGATAAAGCGTATGTAGCGCAGCGTAACACATAAAACAATCCGAATGAAATGAGGAATATAAAACCGCCGAAGGCGATAAAATTAAACCTTTAAAGTAAAAACCAGTCAAAGAAGAAAGAATATTAAGAAGTTATGAATAGAGTGCATTGTTTGATCTTTTTTACAGTCTTATTTTTTACAGCCTGCAACAGTGACGATTCATTTTCGCCTGAAAGTGAAATACCTGTTGTAAAGGCAGAAGAGTCTTACTCGGTTTTGGTGGACAGTGATATTACCTATGCTCAAGGACTAAGTCATAATGGAGTGAGCGCCACTACCACGGCAATACCTCTCCTGTTGGATGTTTACTATCCCGATAATAATTCAACCAATAGACCAGTGTATATGTTCATTCATGGAGGCGGATTTCAAGGCGGCACAAAAACAAAACCTGAAATTGTAGCGCTGGGCAACTACTATGCCTCAAGAGGATGGGTTTTTGCCTCGGTAGATTATAGAACGGCCAGTGATCTGGGAACTATTTTTACTGGAATTGCACCACAAAAATGGATCGATTTCACCCTTGATAATGCGACAACTCCCGATGATGTCAGAACCAGCATTGCGATGTATGCTGCCCAAAGAGATGCCAAAGCAGCCCTTCGCTGGCTGGTAGCAAACGCCAATGGTTACAAGATAAACACAGACTTCATATCAGTCGGCGGCGCTTCTGCGGGAGCAATTACTAGTGTGGCCTTAGGAATTTCCAATCTTGAAGATTTTAAAGACGAAATTCCGGCTTCGGATGATCCCACACTTTCGACTACCAACTTAGGCGAAAGCTACGACGTCAAAAGCATCATTGACTATTGGGGAGGAAACGTAAAATTAGAGCTGTTTGAATCGGTAAATGGGGTGGATCGATATGATAGTAATGATCCAGAATTACTCATTATGCATGGCACTTTAGATCCAACGGTTCTGTATTCTGAAGCCACCGAATTGGATAGCATATACACTTCTCTGGGAATATACCATGAACTTGTCCCATTAATTGACAAAGGCCACGGTGCTTGGACTGCAACTGTAAATGGAAAAAGCTTATCAGATTTGTCTTTCGATTTTATTGTTGCTAGGCAAAATCTGGTGGTTGAGTAAATAGTTTATGAAGAAAGGCAATCGGAGTAAGAAAAAAGATGCCGCTCGAGAGTTTACGCCACTTGTTTTCATCGCTGATTTTGCAAATAGCCGAACAAGTAACTTATTTCGCCCAATGAATACTCCCCATAAACTCGATAACCCCGTTTGGAACTCTTTGAACGAAACACATCGTGATTTCGGAATTTCGTATGAGGGGATCAAATTTTATCATCCGCAGTATTGTCCCTTTGGCGGGGCGACCAACAATGCTTTGGCGAAAGCAGGAATTGGTAAGTATGCAGATCTGACTAAGGTGTTTTTTGTAGTAGGCGAAAAACCAACTTTGAACAGCCCAGTAGCTTTGATAGAAGAACTGATCTGCAATCAAATGGTTTTACGATCTCCTATTGAGAAGAAGGTGCATGACGAAATTGTAGCACTTAAAAGCAATGATCAAAGACAAGCCTTGCTGGAATTAGTGCCTAAAGTTTTGCCCGGTTATTTTAAAAACAAGACGGCAGAACTCGGAAAGTACTTCGGTATTTATCGCGAAGGAGAACTGGTAGCTGCTTGTGGCGAAAGGATGAAGATGGACGGCTTTACAGAGATAAGTGCCATCGTAACCCGCCCTGACTTTACAGGAAATGGATTTGCGTCACAACTCATCAAGCATACCACCGATAATGTATTTAGCGAAAACAAAGTCCCTTACTTGCACGTTGCAGCATCCAATGACCGAGCGATTGGTGTGTATGAGCGATTGGGATTCAAGACGCGAACAAAGATGAGCTTTTGGAAATTGGGTTTGGTTGATAAAAACGCCGCAGGCATAAAACGGGCGTAGCTCTTAAAACGCGCTTCGCGCATAAAACGCCGTAGGCATAAAACGCCCCAAGGGCATAAAACGGGCGTAGCCCTAAACAGCAATCTCGCCATTCAACACCCACTTACTTGCCAGCTTCAATAACTGCTTCCTGCCTTTCAAATCATGCGAAAGAGGTAGTTGTGCCACACCAATGATCCTCCTGATCACTTCGATTCCGGCAAAGCCTGCCAGCAAGCTGGTTTCCAGTTCGTGAGATTCTTTGCAGATGTTAATTAGTTTTGAAATCAGCGAGGCCGACTGTCCGCTCATAAACATATGCGCCACAAAGACTCCCCAATCAAACTCTTTGTAGCCCATGAAGCTAAATTCGGCATCAATGACTTTCAATTGGCCATCTGCAGTAGTAAGCCAACTTCCAGGATAGAAATCGCCATGGATCAGAGAGAGGCCACCTTCGAGGTACATTTCGCCCAAGACCATTGCCATCTTTCCCAACTTACCGTTTTGATGAATTTCAGAAGCAACTTTTTGCAAACCAGGTAGTGTTTCGTCCAAGTTCAAGCCATTGTTGGCATCAAATGGG
>CANNZV010002865.1:0-82256 GCA_947561585.1 Caprella mutica
GTAGTAATTTTCCTTCCAGGTGGTAGTAATTTTCCCTCCAGGTGGTAGTAATTTTCCTTCCAGGTGGTAGTAATTTTCCCTCTTGGTGGTAATAATTTTCCCTCCCGATTGTAGTAATTTTCCCTCCAGGTGGTAGTAATTTTCCCTCCAGGTGGTAATAATTTTCCCTCCCGATTGTAGTAATTTTCCTTCCAGGTGGTAGTAATTTTCCCTCCAGGTGGTAGTAATTTTCCCTCCAGGTGGTAGTAATTTTCCCTCTTGGTGGTAATAATTTTCCCTCCCGATTGTAGTAATTTTCCCTCCAGGTGGTAGTAATTTTCCCTCTTGGTGTTAATAATTTTCCCTCCCGATTGTAGTAATTTTCCTTCCAGGTGGTAGTAATTTTCCCTCTTGGTGGTAATAATTTTCCCTCCCAATTGTAGTAATTTTCCTTCCAGGTGGTAGTAATTTTCCCTCCAGGTGGTAGTAATTTTCCCTCTTGGTGGTAATAATTTTCCCTCCCGATTGTAGTAATTTTCCTTCCAGGTGGTAGTAATTTTCCCTCTTGGTGGTAATAATTTTCCCTCCCGATTGTAGTAATTTTCCCTCCAGGTGGTAGTAATTTTCCCTCCAGGTGGTAATAATTTTCCCTCCCGATTGTAGTAATTTTCCTTCCAGGTGGTAGTAATTTTCCCTCCAGGTGGTAGTAATTTTCCCTCCAGGTGGTAGTAATTTTCCCTCTTGGTGGTAATAATTTTCCCTCCCGATTGTAGTAATTTTCCTTCCAGGTGGTAGTAATTTTCCCTCTTGGTGGTAATAATTTTCCCTCCCGATTGTAGTAATTTTCCCTCCAGGTGGTAGTAATTTTCCCTCCAGGTAGTAATAATTTTCCCTCCCGATTGTAGTAATTTTCCTTCCAGGTGGTAGTAATTTTCCCTCCAGGTGGTAGTAATTTTCCCTCCAGGTGGTAGTAATTTTCCCTCTTGGTGGTAATAATTTTCCCTCCCGATTGTAGTAATTTTCCCTTCAGGTGGTAGTAATTTTCCCTCTTGGTGGTAATAATTTTCCCTCCCGATTGTAGTAATTTTCCTTCCAGGTGGTAGTAATTTTCCCTCTTGGTGGTAATAATTTTCCCTCCCGATTGTAGTAATTTTCCCTCCAGGTGCTAGTAATTTTCCCTCCAGGTGGTAATAATTTTCCCTCCCGATTGTAGTAATTTTCCTTCCAGGTGGTAGTAATTTTCCCTCCAGGTGGTAGTAATTTTCCCTCCAGGTGGTAGTAATTTTCCCTCTTGGTGGTAATAATTTTCCCTCCCGATTGTAGTAATTTTCCCTCCAGGTGGTAGTAATTTTCCCTCTTGGTGGTAATAATTTTCCCTCCCGATTGTAGTAATTTTCCTTCCAAGTGGTAGTAATTTTCCCTCCAGGTGGTAGTAATTTTCCCTCTTGGTGGTAATAATTTTCCCTCCCGATTGTAGTAATTTTCCTTCCAAGTGGTAGTAATTTTCCCTCCAGGTGGTAGTAATTTTCCCTCTTGGTGGTAATAATTTTCCCTCCCGATTGTAGTAATTTTCCTTCCAGGTGGTAGTAATTTTCCCTCCAGGTGGTAGTAATTTTCCCTCTTGGTGGTAATAATTTTCTCTCCCGATTGTAGTACTTTTCCTTCCAGGTGGTAGTAATTTTCCCTCTTGGTGGTAATAATTTTCCCTCCCGATTGTAGTAATTTTCCTTCCAGGTGGTAGTAATTTTCCCTCCAGGTGGTAGTAATTTTCCCTCTTGGTGGTAATAATTTTCCCTCCCGATTGTAGTAATTTTCCTTCCAGGTGGTAGTAATTTTCCCTCTTGGTGGTAATAATTTTCCCTCCCGATTGTAGTAATTTTCCTCACTACAGTTCAACACAGCTTACTAAAGCTCATAATGGCTCACTATAGCTCACTACAGCTCACCATAGCTCACTATATCTCACCATAGCTTACTACAGCTTATAATAGCTCACTATAGTTCACTACAGCTCACCATAGCTCACTACAGCTCACCATTGCTCACTTCAGCTCACTATAGCTCACTACAGCTCAATACAGCTTAGTACAGCTCACCATAGCTCACTACAGCTCACTATAGCTCACTATAGCTCACTACAACTCACTATAGCTTACTACAGCTCATAACAGCTCACTATAGCTCATTACAGCTCACTACAGCTCACTCAAGCTCACTACAGCTCACTACAGCTCACTACAGCTCACTATAGCTCACTACAGCTCACTATAGCTCACCTTACTCATTTTCCTTACAATTTCGTCTCCGATTTCGTGACTTTGGTGATTTTTTGTTCAGTTTTACCCGTTAGTTTTTGGTAATTAAGGAGTTTTTGGTGTTACAGACATCTATTTATGAAGTATCATAGTGGTTAGAAATATATATGCTAATGTTGATTGGCTTTCAAAAAATTTCATGTAATTAAACTTTGTTTAATTACTACAAATGATAGTAACTTAAGTATGGAAGCTTCTTCCCGTAGGCTTTGTACAGTTTTAATTGAATAGACAACTGCCAGGCAGGATTTTTGAGGCTGGGGTATTATTCATTAGACTTTTTTGTGAATTTTGTTGCTGATTTATTAAATATTATCCATATTGCTCAATAAGATCAAAATTATGTGCTATATAGCATTGCTAAAATTTTTTTGAAAGAAGACTAGAACAAACATTGCACAAAATATCAGGAGAGTAACTTTTCAAAATGACAGCCTTTGGAGAAACCAGTTTTTGGAGGTGCAGATTAATTTTTATCAATCGGATTTCCTATTTTCCTTGTTTTTGAAAAAACTGGACACTTTAATTGACAGATCGAATGAAGAGAACTAAAGTTGAAGAGTTTTGTAGCAACGAGAGAATGAAAACTTAAAGGTCCTCTCCAGGTAATTTTTTTTATTGCTTCAATCAATGAGGCTAACTAATGTTTCTTATCCTTTTCCTGTGAACCGCATCAAATTTGATAGGATATTTTCAATTTTATATGCTTTTAATGATTTCTTTAATAAAAACTTTACAATACTTGTTCTACCTCCGACTTACTAATTTTCTTCTGAAGAAAAATAATGTACACCATTTGTTATGATTGTCAACTAGGTATTAGGTATAAATCGTAAAATAAATCCATTTAATATTCTTGTAAACGTACATAATTTAATAAACTTGTAACAGAAACGTTCATGTACTTTAGGAAACAATTAATATCTTGAAAGAAGGCCGAAAACGCATTGTTAGTTTATGAGATTCAAATTTAAAATCAAAACAAAGAGTGAACAATCTTCTTCCTCAGCGTCAGGTTAATGATTCGTACAATTACTGTATCAATTAATTGTATAACAAACTTTAAAAGCAATAATAAACTTACTGAACCGAATTGTATGCGGTTTGCAGATAAAATGACCCTAGACCTTAGCTCTATAATATTATGTAATAAACTCATTTTTTCTCGGAGCCTGGAGAGGACTTTTAAAGCTTAAAACCCGCTCGAAAAGATAGAAAATTAGGCTAAATGTTGCAACTTTCTAATGTCAAAGAGAGATGGCGAAGCTATTGACCATCGTGATGAGAGGCAAACTATTTGTATTGTTGATGTTGTCTTGTGAATAGTTACTCAGAGCAAAATTATAAATATACACATTTATTTATATATATATATATATATACATATATTGCTAACAAACAAAAGGAAATGATAGACTGCAGTTACTGATAGACTGCAGTGACTGGTAGACTGCAGTGACTGATAGACTGCAGTTACTGATAGACTGCAGTGACTGATAGACTGCAGTAACTGATAGACTGCAGTTACTGATAGACTGCAGTGACTGATCGACTGCAGTTACTGATAGACTGCAGTGACTGATAGACTGCAGTGACTGATAGACTGCAGTGACTGATAGACTGCAGTGACTGATAGACTGCAGTGACTGATAGACTGCAGTGACTGATAGACTGCAGTGACTGATGGACTGCAGTGACTGATAGACTGCAGTTACTGATAGACTGCAGTGACTGATAGACTGCAGTGACTGATAGACTGCAGTTACTGATAGACTGCAGTGACTGATAGACTGCAGTTACTGATAGACTGTAGTGACTGATAGACTGCAGTGACTGATAGACTGTAGTGACTGGCAGACTGCAGTTACTGATAGACTGCAGTGACTGATAGACTGTAGTGACTGATAGACTGAAATGACTGATAGACTGCAGTGACTGATAGACTGCAGTTACTGATAGACTGCAGTGACTGATAGACTGCAGTTAGTGATAGACTGCAGTGACTGATAGACTGCAGTTACTGATAGACTGCAGTGACTGATCGACTGCAGTTACTGATAGACTGTAGTGACTGGCAGACTGCAGTTACTGATAGACTGCAGTGACTGATAGACTGTAGTGACTGATAGACTGAAATGACTGATAGACTGCAGTGACTGATAGACTGCAGTTACTGATAGACTGCAGTGACTGATAGACTGCAGTTAGTGATAGACTGCAGTGACTGATAGACTGCAGTTACTGATAGACTGCAGTGACTGATCGACTGCAGTTACTGATAGACTGCAGTGACGATAGACTGCAGTGACAGATAGACTGCAGAGACTGATAGACTGAAGTGACTGATAGACTGCAGTGACTGATAGACTGCAGTTACTGATAGACTGCAGCGACTGATAGACTGCAGTGACTTATAGACTGCAGTGACTGATAGAATGCAGTGACTGATAGACTGCAGTGACTGATAGACTGCAGTTACTGATAGACTGCAGTGACTGATAGACAGCAGTGACAGATAGACTGCAGTGACTGATAGACTGAAGTGACTGATAGACTGCAGTTACTGATAGACTGTAGTGACTGATAGACTGTAGTGACTGATAGACTGCAGTTACTGATAGACTGCAATGACTGATAGAATGCAGTGACTGATAGACTGCAGTGACTGATAGACTGCAGTTAGTGATAGACTGCAGTTACTGATAGACTGCAGTTACTGATAGACTGCAGTTACTGATAGACTGCAGTGACTTATAGACTGCAGTGAATGATAGACTGCAGTGACTGATAGACTGCAGGGACTGATAGACTGCAATGACTGATAGACTGCAGTGACTGATAGACTGCAGTTACTGATAGACTGCAGTTACTGATAGACTGCAGTGACTGATAGACTGCAGTTACTGATAGACTGCAGTTACTGATAGACTGCAGTGACAGATAGACTGCAGTGACTGATAGACTGAAGTGACTGATAGACTGCAGTTACTGATAGACTGTAGTGACTGATAGACTGCAGTTACTGATAGACTGCAGTGACTGATAGACTGTAGTGACTGATAGACTGAAATGACTGATAGACTGCAGTGACTAGTAGACTGCAGTGACTGGTAGACTGCAGTGACTGGTAGACTGCAGTGACTGGTAAACTGCAGTGACTGATAGACTGCAGTTACTGATAGACTGCAGTTACTGATAGACTGCAGTGACTGATAGACTGCAGTTACTGATAGACTGCAGTTACTGATAGACTGCAGTGACAGATAGACTGCAGTGACTGATAGACTGAAGTGACTGATAGACTGCAGTTACTGATAGACTGTAGTGACTGATAGACTGCAGTTACTGATAGACTGCAGTGACTGATAGACTGTAGTGACTGATAGACTGCAGAGACTGATAGACTGAAGTGACTGGTAGACTGCAGTGACTGGTAGACTGTAGTGACTGGTAGACTGAAGTGACTGGTAAACTGCAGTGACTGATAGACTGCAAAGACTGATAGACTGCAGTGGCTGATAGACTGCAGTGACTGATAGACTGCAGTGACTGATAGACTGCAGTGGCTGATAGATTGCAGTGGCTGATAGACTGCAGTGACTGATAGACTGCAGTGACTGATAGACTGCAGTGACTGATAGACTGCAGTGACTGGTAGACTGCAGTGACTGATAGACTGCAGTGACTGGTAGACTGTAGTGACTGATTGACTGCAGTGACTGATAGACTGTAGTGACTGATAGACTGAAATGACTGATAGACTGCAGTGACTGGTAGACTGCAGTGAATGGTAGACTGCAGTGACTGGTAGACTGAAGTGACTGGTAAACTGCAGTGACTGATAGACTGCAGTGACTGATAGACTGAAGTGGCTGATAGACTGCAGTGACTGGTAGTCTGAAGTGACTGGTAAACTGCAGTGACTGATAGACTGCAGTGACTGATAGACTGCAGTGGCTGATAGACTGCAGTGACCGATAGACTGCAGTGACTGGTAGACTGCAGTGACTGATTGACTGCAGTGACTGATAGACTGAAGTGACTGATAGACTGCAGTGACTGATAGACTGCAGTGACTGGCAGACCGCAGTGACTGATTGACTGCAGTGACTGATAGACTGTAGTGACTGATAGACTGAAATGACTGATAGACTGCAGTGACTGGTAGACTGCAGTGAATGGTAGACTGCAGTGACTGGTAGACTGCAGTGACTGATAGACTGCAGAGACTGATAGACTGCAGTGACTGGTAGACTGCAGTGACTGGTAGACTGTAGTGACTGGTAGACTGAAGTGACTGGTAAACTGCAGTGACTGGTAGACTGCAGTGACTGATAGACTGCAGAGACTGATAGACTCCAGTGACTGGTAGACTGCAGTGACTGATAGACTGAAATGACTGATAGATTGCAGTGACTGGTAGACTGCAGTGACTGGTAGACTGCAGAGACTGATAGACTGCAGTGACTGGTAGACTGAAGTGACTGGTAGACTGTAGTGACTGGTAGACTGAAGTGACTGGTAAACTGCAGTGACTGATAGACTGCAGTGACTGATAGACTGCAGTGGCTGATAGACTGCAGTGACTGGTAGTCTGAAGTGACTGGTAAACTGCAGTGACTGATAGACTGAAATGACTGATAGACTGCAGTGACTGGTAGACTGCCGTGACTGATAGACTGCAGAGACTGATAGACTGCAGTGACTGGTAGACTGAAGTGACTGGTAGACTGTAGTGACTGGTAGATTGAAGTGACTGGTAAACTGCAGTGACTGATAGACTGCAGTGACTGATAGACTGCAGTGGCTGATAGACTGCAGTGACTGGTAGACTGCCGTGACTGATAGACTGCAGAGACTGATAGACTGCAGTGACTGGTAGACTGAAGTGACTGGTAGACTGTAGTGACTGGTAGACTGAAGTGACTGGTTAACTGCAGTGACTGATAGACTGCAGTGACTGATAGACTGCAGTGGCTGATAGACTGCAGTGACTGGAAGTCTGAAGTGACTGGTAAACTGCAGTGACTGATAGACTGCAGTGACTGATAGACTGCAGTGGCTGATAGACTGCAGTGACTGATAGACTGCAGTGACTGGTAGACTGCAGTGACTGATTGACTGCAGTGACTGATAGACTGAAGTGACTGATAGACTGCTGTGACTGGTAGACTGAAGTGACTGGTAGACTGTAGTGACTGGTAGACTGAAGTGACTGGTTAACTGCAGTGACTGATAGACTGCAGTGACTGGTAGACTGCAGTGACTGATAAACTGCAGAGACTGATAGACTGCAGTGACTGGTAGACTGCAGTGATTGATTGACTGCAGTGACTGATAGACTGTAGTGACTGATAGACTGAAATGACTGATAGACTGCAGTGACTGGTAGACTGAAGTGACTGGTAGACTGCAGTGACTGATAGACTGCAGAGACCGATAGACTGCTGTGACTGGTAGACTGCAGTGACCGATAGACTGCAGTGACCGATAGACTGCAGTGACCGATAAACTGCATTGACCGATAGGCTGTAGTGACCGAAAGACTGTAGTGACCGATAGACTGCAGTGACTGATAGACTGCAGTGACCGATAGACTGTAGTGTCCGATAGACTGCAGTGACTGATAGACTGCAGTGACCGATAGACTGTAGTAACCGATAGACTGCAGTGACTGATAGACTGCACTGACCGATAGACTGTAGTGACTGGTTCACTGTATCGCCATTCGACTTACCATATAAGAATCTAACGGATTTACTAAAATTCGATATTCAAACTTATAGGAAAAAAGGGAGTTACAGCTTATCTTTGATGTAATACCAGGGATATTCTCAGGGGATATTCCTAGGGGATATTCTCAGGGGATATTCCTAGGGGATATTCCTAGGGGATATTCCTAGGGGATATTCCTAGGGGATATTCTCAGGGGATATTCCTAGGGGATATTCTCAGGGGATATTCTCAGGGGATATTCCTAGGGGATATTCCTAGGGGATATTCCTAGGGGATATTCTCAGGGGATATTCCTAGGGGATATTCTCAGGGGATATTCTCAGGGGATATTCTTAGGGAATATTCTCAGGGGATATTCCTAGGGGATATTCCTAGGGGATATTCCTAGGGGATATTCTCAGGGGATATTCTCATGGGATATTCCTAGGGTATATTCTCAGGGGATATTCTTAGGGGATATTCTCAGGGGATATTCTCAGGGGATATTCCTAGGGGATATTCTCAGGGGATATTCTCAGGGGATATTCCTAGGGGATATTCTCAGGGGATATTCTCAGGGGATATTCTTAGGGAATATTCTCAGGGGATATTCCTAGGGGATATTCCTAGGGGATATTCCTAGGGGATATTCTCAGGGGATATTCTCAGGGGATATTCCTAGGGTATATTCTCAGGGGATATTCTTAGGGGATATTCGTAGGGAATATTCTCAGGGGATATTCCTAGGGGATATTCTCAGGGGATATTCCTAGGGGATATTCTCAGGGGATATTCCTAGGGGATATTCTCAGGGGATATTCTCAGGCGATATTCCTAGGGGATATTCTCAGGCGATATTGCTAGGGGATATTCTCAGGGGATATTCTCAGGGGATATTCTGTCAGGGGATATTCGCAGGCGATATTCCTAGGGGATATTCTCAGGCGATATTGCTAGGGGATATTCTCAGGGGATATTCTCAGGCGATATTGCTAGGGGATATTCTCAGGGGATATTTTCCGGGGATAACCTCAGGGGATATTTTCCGGGGATATTCTCAGGGGATATTCTCAGGGGATATTCTCAGGGGATATTTTCTGGGGATATTCTTAGGGGATATTCTCAGGGGATATTTTCCGGGGATATTCTCAGGGGATAATTTCCGGGGATATTCTCAGGGGATATTCTGTCAGTGGATATTCTCAGGGGATATTTTCTGGGGATATTCTTAGGGGATATTCTCAGGGGATATTTTCCGGGGATATTCTCAGGGGATAATTTCCGGGGATATTCTCAGGGGATATTCTGTCAGGTGATATTCTCAGGGGATATTCACAGGGGATATTCTCTCAGGGGATATTCTCAGGGGATATTCTCTCAGGGGATATTCTCAGGGGATATTCTCAGGGGATATTTTCAGGGGATATTCTCTCAGGGGATATTCTCAGGGAAGAAATAGATCTGAACACTAGCTAAAACAGTGGAAACCCTGTTATTAACAGTGCATGTGCACATATGCACAAGTGTGCTTATGTTTCGGTGGAACCGAATATGCGTACACTAACAAATTGTACGCAGAGCTGCTAACTTTTGTGAGCGTACTCGTATTTCAGTGGACTTGTCTGAAGTAGCAGAATCATTTTGTACACTCAATCATTCTTGCTTCCGCTCTTGGAGAAAAAACATTTGAGTGGTCGCGCACACTACATTGCAATATGGGTCTGAATCATGACCAGATCGTAGCCTCCATTCAAGTGATCGAAACATGTCCTTTGCTATGGGAAACTGGACATGTTGACAACAAGAATAGAAATAAGAAACTTGACATAATTCAAGAATTGGTTCAACAATTTAATTTTGATTCAACTGAGGTGAAGTAATCAAAAAAAATGAAAATTATTCTATTATTCAGTACAAGTGCTGCACTGTACTCGTACAAAAGTTACGTACTACTTTCCGGTGGACACGTGGGAACAAGGTGTTGTCTTAGTACGTGCACTGCACGAGTTCTGAACAAAAAGTGAGTAACATTTTGTACAACACACGGCTTTGGTGGAATCGTACCTTAAAGGTCCCCTCCACTCTATTTTTTTATTTCTCTATTCATTAGAACTAAGGTTATTGATTATAAAACTGCAAACAGTTTCAAATTAGGTTATACAGTTTTATTATAATATGTAATTTAAGATTTGTTTCCGTTCTTTCTACTACCCCTCTGAATTTCATGCAAAGAAAAAGCCCGCATGTCCGATAGGCTACTAGATCCGACAAATTCAAAACAATAACAAAGCTGATTCTAAAATAATGGATTCATATAAAGAATCCAAGTACTTAATTAAGTATTTCTTACTAATAGTTTTCATAAATCATAACATTTTTCCTATCTAGAGAACTGTTCATTTTAAAACACTGTATTTGAATAGGTATGTACTATCACTACTATGTATATACGAACGAACATTCCTACTCAATTATGCGGGCTTTTACTTCTAATGAATTTCAGAATGAAAAAAAGCAAAGTGTGAATATTTCTTATATAATCAATTGTGAACAGAATACTTGATCGATTTAAATTCTGTTTACTGTTATATGTTATATAATCTTAGCTCTACACATTTAAAGCAATTCCAGATTTTCTAAATTTAGAGTGGAGAGGACATTTAAGGCCTACTACGGAAGTAGGTACAGAGTGTCCGTAAAAAGTAGCCGATTTAAAAGGGTTGTAATTTGTAAACTATTATTGCTAGAATAGATATAGGTTTCATTTTAAAGATAAGATTTCCAAGTTATATTTCATGATAAATTTAGTATTATATAATCGTCACCAGTCTCACTAAACTTAACTAGACGAAAAACTTTTTTTTTATCACATTCTGCATAGAGTATCATCATCTGTCCGCAAAAAAAGTATCCGATTTATAAGGGGTGTAATTTGTAAACTATCATAGCTAGAAGACTGAAACAGGTTTCATTTCAAGAGGAAAATCTGAAATTTTATTTAATATCATTCATACGTAATATGACATTTAAGCACATCTTTAGAACTTCAATTTCATTAGCGGTTTATTATCCCAAGAAAGGCACAATTAACAGTGTAAAAGCGAAAACTTATCCTTATTGTTTCTTCTTGAAGGATTAAAACATTTCTAAATTAAGTTTGTCCAATTTTATACATTTACAGGAATATATAATATTCAATTTATTATACCCACCTAGTTGACATTAAAAACAAATGGTGTGCATTATTTTTCTTTGGACTGAAATTTAGCAAGTCGTATACGTAAAACTGCTATTGTTGAGTTTTGATTGGGGGTTTGCAGCAAAATGATGAGAAACATTAGTCTTATAGATGGAAACAAAAAAAATACTTGGAGTAACTTTATAAGGTTCAGTCTTGTACAGTCGCTATAAGGGTCAGTACATTCAGTACAGTACTTCCCACAGGCAAGCAAAATTTATTGCTGAGATATTGAGGGGATATCGTAGGAATAAATCCTTCTTGCCTGTGTTAGAGTAATTCCTCGTTTGTAGTGGTCACTCCTTCCACTATCGGTACCATTGTATACTCTACTAACCTTTCATTTAAAACTCTGAAATATTGAGTTATCATTTGTAAGATATGTCCGTGCAAGTAATTATAATACAGATTACCTTTAACGTTGAACTTTCGTCATCATTACCCTTTCATCTATACAGGTTGACCATCAAAAAAGTTAGCCAACCTTTAAATTCGTATATTTCAACAACTATTGAAGGTACAGTTTTCTTTCGAGTATCATTTTGTAATTTGAATCTTTTTCGATCCATATGTACAATTATTATCATAAAGTTTGTATTCATTTTTTATGAAATTACTTCGAATATCTTAATGGGTTTACCGGTCCTTTAATTCTTCATAACTATTGCTTTATAATTTTTTTCTTTCTGATAATAACCCATTAAGAACACTCTTATATAGAGGTCCCCACCACTCTACACTAAAATTTCTCTAGAAATGCTTTAAATTTCCAGAGCTAAGGTTGTACAACATATCACAGTGATCAGAAAAGAAATCGATCAAGTATTTGCTTCGTAATTAAAAATTATAGGAAAAAGTAACACTGTACCGTAACTGAATGTACATTGAATAGATTCAATGTAACAACGGAAATGCTGGACTAACTATATTTCCTATTATCGTAAATTTAATGGTAATTACTAATTAGGTATACAGGTACACTTTTAGTTACCTAATATATTTAGGGTAATGCATACTTTAGGCCATTTATAATATATCTAAAGGCTATATTATGGTTTAGAATTATTCAGGGGTATTTCGATCTTTTTCTCCACTTGAAATTACAACAATAACTTATATTACTAGATATTATAATAAAAATATAGAATCAAATTTGAAATGGTTTGTAGTTTTGTAAAAAGAAACCTCCGTTCTAATGAAAGAGAATTAATATAAATAATAGAGTGGAGAGGACCTTTAAAGCAACTTTTAAGGGAAATGGTAGTATGGAATGAGGTATAGAAATTGTGTTATTTGCCGTAAGTTTTATAGCGTGTGATGCAATAGAGTTCACTAAATTACTTGCCTGTCTCCTCTCTGGCATCTTATTTCTATTTAGTCAGTTGGTTAATTCTTTTGTCAGTCAGTTGTCTGCTCAGTGTCCGTGTCCTGAAAGAAACTCCTAGCAAGAGGGGGGGGGGGGTATTTATGTATAGAAATGAACTATGTATAATTTATATGTAGTTAGACCTGAGTGAAAGAGAACTAGAGGTGGAGGTAGATTATTAGGAGTAATTAACGCAAGATATAGAGTTCAAAATATTCCTTTCTATCAACGATAAGTTCTTATATTAATTAATTCAGCCAATGAGAAATGAAAGGCGACAATAAATGTTAATTAATTTCTAGTGAGTCTGAATCTGAATCTGAATCTGAATACTGTGAAGGCAGTCTAGTGTGACTACTATCTGCAGTCTAGTGTGACTACTATCTGCAGTCTAGTGTGATTACTATCTGCAGTCTAGTGTGACTACTATCTGCAGTCTAGTGTGACTACTATCTGCAGTCTAGTGTGACTACCTACTATCTGCAGTCTAGTGTGACTACCTACTATCTGCAGTCTAGTGTGACTACCTACTATCTGCAGTCTAGTGTGACTACTATCTGCAGTCTAGTGTGACTACCTACTATCTGCAGTCTAGTGTGACTACCTACTATCTGCAGTCTAGTTTGACTACCTACTATCTGCAGTCTAGTGTGACTACTATCTGCAGTCTAGTGTGACTACCTACTATCTGCAGTCTAGTGTGACTACCTACTATCTGCAGTCTAGTGTGACTACCTACTATCTGCAGTCTAGTGTGACTACTATCTGCAGTCTAGTGTGACTACCTACTATCTGCAGTCTAGTGTGACTACCTACTATCTGCAGTCTAGTGTGACTACCTACTATCTGCAGTCTAGTGTGACTACTATCTGCAGTCTAGTGTGACTACCTACTATCTGCAGTCTAGTGTGACTACCTACTATCTGCAGTCTATTGTGACTTCCTACTATCTGCAGTCTAGTGTGACTACTATCTGCAGTCTAGTGTGACTACTATCTGCAGTCTAGTGTGACTACCTACTATCTGCAGTCTAGTGTGACTACCTACTATCTGCAGTCTAGTGTGACTACTATCTGCAGTCTAGTGTGACTACTATCTGCAGTCTAGTGTGACTACCTACTATCTGCAGTCTAGTGTGACTACCTACTATCTGCAGTCTAGTGTGACTACCAACTATCTGCAGTCTAGTGTGACTACTATCTGCAGTCTAGTGTGACTACTATCTGCAGTCTAGTGTGACTACCTACTATCTGCAGTCTAGTGTGACTACCTACTATCTGCAGTCTAGTGTGACTACTATCTGCAGTCTAGTGTGCTACTATCTGCAGTCTAGTGTGACTACTATCTGCAGTCTAGTGTGCTACTATCTGCAGTCTAGTGTGACTACTATCTGCAGTCTAGTGTGCTACTATCTGCAGTCTAGTGTGACTACTATCTGCAGTCTAGTGTGCCTACCTACTATCTGCAGTCTAGTGTGACTACCTACTATCTGCAGTCTAGTGTGACTACCTACTATCTGCAGTCTAGTGTGACTACTATCTGCAGTCTAGTGTGACTACCTACTATCTGCAGTCTAGTGTGACTACCTACTATCTGCAGTCTAGTGTGACTACTATCTGCAGTCTAGTGTGCTACTATCTGCAGTCTAGTGTGACTACTATCTGCAGTCTAGTGTGCTACTATCTGCAGTCTAGTGTGACTACTATCTGCAGTCTAGTGTGCTACTATCTGCAGTCTAGTGTGACTACTATCTGCAGTCTACTGTGACTACTATCTGCAGTCTAGTGTGACTACTATCTGCAGTCTAGTGTGACTACTATCTGCAGTCTAGTGTGACTACTATCTGCAGTCTAGTGTGACTACTATCTGCAGTCTAGTGTGACTACTATCTGCAGTCTATTGTGACTACTATCTGCAGTCTAGTGTGACTACTATCTGCAGTCTAGTGTGACTACTATCTGCAGTCTAGTGTGACTACTATCTGCAGTCTAGTGTGACTACTATCTGCAGTCTAGTGTGACTACTATCTGCAGTCTATTGTGACTACTATCTGCAGTCTATTGTGACTACTATCTGCAGTCTAGTGTGACTACTATCTGCAGTCTAGTGTGACTACTATCTGCAGTCTAGTGTGACTACTATCTGCAGTCTAGTGTGACTACTATCTGCAGTCTATTGTGACTACTATCTGCAGTCTATTGTGACTACTATCTGCAGTCTGGTGTGACTACTATCTGCAGTCTAGTGTGACTACTATCTGCAGTCTAGTGTGACTACTATCTGCAGTCTGGTGTGACTACTATCTGCAGTCTGGTGTGACTACTATCTGCAGTCTAGTGTGACTACTATTGGCAGTTTATTGTGACTACTATCTGCAGTCTATTGTGACTACTATCTGCAGTCTAGTGTGACTACTATCTGCAGTCTAGTGTGACTACTATCTGCAGTCTGGTGTGACTACTATCTGCAGTCTAGTGTGACTACTATCTGCAGTCTAGTGTGACTACTATCTGCAGTCTATTGTGACAACTATCTGCAGTCTATTGTGACTACTATCTGCAGTCTGGTGTGACTACTATCTGCAGTCTAGTGTGACTACTATCTGCAGTCTAGTGTGACTACTATCTGCAGTCTGGTGTGACTACTATCTGCAGTCTAGTGTGACTACCATCTGCAGTCTAGTGTGACTACTATCTGCAGTCTAGTGTGACTACTATCTGCAGTCTGGTGTGACTACTATCTGCAGTCTAGTGTGACTACTATTGGCAGTTTATTGTGACTACTATCTGCAGTCTAATGTGACTACTATCTGCAGTCTAGTGTGACTACTATCTGAAACAAAATATTTTTAACAGTAATTATTATGAGCACAAGAAACATAATCTTAAATTAGGTTACATATTTACAGAATGTGTTCAATTTGCCGCCCATTTGTTGCGATACAAGCGTTCAAACGTTTTTCCTGCAAGTAGTCGTGAAACTCCTGGTGTCTTTGCTCGCGTCAGCCAATCATTGGACAAACGTTTGAACGTCTGCATCGCAACAAATGGGAGGCAGTTTGAACACATTTTACAAACATATAACCTAATTATCCTAATAATTACTGATAAAAGGTTTTGTTTCTTATCGCAACATTAAAAAATGACATTAACTAATAATAATAAATGGTACAGATACTACTTTCCTAACCTTGTAACTCTTTAACTAAGCATTTTAGACCATACCTTCATAGAATAAAAAGTGTTTATTTCGACGAATGCAACCTTATGTTAAAGTTTGGCAACAAAAGCGTCGGACACCCTATATAGTAAAGTGCTGTGAATTACTTTGCTAAAGTGTAAAGAGAGAAAAGAAAATAGTCACGAAAAAATTTGGTGGATCAGAATAGTCGCGTTACATTTTCAATAGAAAAATGGGTGGAAGAATTGATGGGGGAGGAGGTGGAAGAAATAATAAATAACATTTTAAAATGTACTTACTGCGTATAATTCTAAATTCAACTTCGTGAAACTTACTACATAGAGCAGTGGTTCTTAAAGTGGGGTACGCAGCATCCCTATGGGCCCTGGATTGTGTATAGGGGGTGCCTGGGATTGCTGTTTTATGTGTTACTTATAACTTTAAAAGCTCGATGGTTGCTGTTAATATCATGCAGAATATACCTACATGAAGTTTATTTGAACTTTTCTAACATCATATGAACCAGATACGTATATTATAATATAATAATCGTAGCTTTTCAATTTATTTCAATGCAATACAATGCTCAGGGGATGCCAGAGAAAAGCAAGGGGTGCGCGAGAAAAATTCTTTAGAACCATGCACTGATATAGAGTAAACATGAACTAAAACTTAAAATTAACAGTAAATAGGTATTTGCTCCAGTATTTATTTATTTGGTTAGTAGTAATAGATCGTAAAACTTCACTAAGCATAAAGAAGGCATTGCACAATTTAATATGGAAAATTATTGACTAATAGCTATAAATGCTCATAATCTAGTACGAATTATAAAATAAAGTTTAACATAAATGGTAAACTTAACATTTAAAAAGGCATAACTTTGAAGCAGTTCCTTGTATTTTTACAGAAGCTATTAAAAGAGAGGTGAATAATACCCCCCCCCCCCCCCCGCACTATATAGTATATAGTGTTAAAAGAACGCAATATAATTACTCTAAATACTATTTAATATTAACTACAGCAATATGCCTACATATCTGACAAGTAACCACAAGTCTACTAATTATGATGTTTTTAGTTCATCATCACCAGACACAGTAGTAGCTAGGTTCCTAGTTCCTAGTTTAACACTCTAGAAGTAATACTTTGCTGTAAGCAACACTGCAAGACATATTATTGGTCGGTAGCAATGTTTCTTGGGCCAATATTGACCAAATTGGGTAAAATGTGGCAATATTTGGGGGACAACTTTGGCAATATTGGGACAACATTGGCAATATTGGGACAACATTGGCAATATTTGGGGGACAACTTTGGCAATATTGGGACAACATTGGCAATATTGGGACAACATTGGCCCGAGAATCATTGCATACCTGGGTTGCGTATCTCTAACTTGGTAAATTACTTCACTATGATGGATTATTGGAAGGGAACCTATCTATGCAACATTTAATGACTGTCTTTCTTTTCAATATTATTTCAATTGCACAAATAGATGTTTGTATGAATTCGCACTTATTCCTTGTTACAAAGTGTAGAGGAAAATACTTAGGTAACAATTATAGAAATGACATGGAGAGCAATCATCTAACATATTTCACATAGACGTATCTGTTATATTTTAATGAGCATTACTGAAGAGAGAGCCAATGAAAGGATCTATTTTTGCTAATTAACTCGATGTTTCCATGGCGTGAAACAAAGAGAATCCAATTGAGTTCATATGAGACACTGAAAAACATTGGGATTCTCAATCATTTCTGATTTAGATTCAGTTCTTCAAAGACAGACGCTGCCTATTTGAACATGAAGCAATGTGAACATAAAGCAATGTGAACATAAAGCAATGTGAACATAAAGCAATGTGAACATAAAGCAATGTGAACATAAAGCAATGTGAACATAAAGCAATGTGAACATTATGCATTTTTTATATTAGTAACTAATAAATAAATAGCACACTAATAGCAATACACAAGGAAAGCCTCAAAGCTTTTTCCATCTACTTATGTTTATTGTGTTATAGTTATAATTATTGTAGTTATAGTTATAGTTATAGTTATAATTATAGTTATAGTTATAGTTATAATTATTGTAGTTATAGTTATAGTTATAGTTATAATTATAGTTATAGTTATAGTTATAGTTATAGTTATATTATAGTTATAGTTATAGTTATAGTTATAGTTATAGTTATAATTATAGTTATAGTTATAGTTATAGTTATAGTTATAGTTATAGTTATAGTTATAGTTATAGTTATAGTTATAATTATAGTTATAGTTATAGTTATAGTTATAGTTATAATTATAATTATAGTTATAGTTATAGTTATAGTTATAGTTATAGTTATAATTATAATTATAGTTATAGTTATAGTTATAGTTATAGTTATAGTTATAATTATAATTATAGTTATAGTTATAGTTATAGTTATAGTTATAGTTATAGTTATAATTATAATTATAGTTATAGTTATAGTTATAATTATAGTTATAGTTATAGTTATAGTTATAGTTATAGTTATAGTTATAGTTATAGTTATAATTATAGTTATAGTTATAGTTATAGTTATAGTTATAGTTATAATTATAATTATAGTTATAGTTATAGTTATAGTTATAGTTATAGTTATAGTTATAGTTATAGTTATAGTTATAGTTATAGTTATAGTTATAATTATAATTATAGTTATAGTTATAGTTATAGTTATAGTTATAGTTATAGTTATAGTTATAGTTATAATTATAATTATAGTTATAATTATAGTTATAGTTATAGTTATAGTTATAGTTATAGTTATAGTTATAGTTATAATTATAATTATAGTTATAATTATAGTTATAGTTATAGTTATAGTTATAGTTATAGTTATAGTTATAGTTATAGTTATAATTATAATTATAGTTATAATTATAGTTATAGTTATAGTTATAGTTATAGTTATAATTATAATTATAGTTATAATTATAGTTATAGTTATAGTTATAGTTATAGTTATAATTATAATTATAGTTATAATTATAGTTATAGTTATAGTTATAGTTATAGTTATAATTATAATTATAATTATAATTATAGTTATAGTTACAGTTATAATTATAGTTATAGTTATAATTATAGTTATAGTTATAGTTATAGTTATAGTTATAGTTATAGTTATAGTTATAATTATAATTATAGTTATAGTTATAGTTATAGTTATAGTTATAGTTATAGTTATAATTATAATTATAAGTTATAGTTATAGTTATAGTTATAGTTATAGTTATAATTATAATTATAGTTATAGTTATAGTTATAGTTATAGTTATAGTTATAATTATAATTATAGTTATAGTTATAGTTATAGTTATAATTATAGTTATAGTTATAGTTATAGTTATAGTTATAGTTATAGTTATAGTTATAGTTATAGTTATAATTATAGTTATAGTTATAGTTATAGTTATAGTTATAGTTATAATTATAATTATAGTTATAGTTATAGTTATAGTTATAGTTATAGTTATAGTTATAGTTATAGTTATAGTTATAGTTATAATTATAATTATAGTTATAGTTATAGTTATAGTTATAGTTATAGTTATAGTTATAGTTATAGTTATAGTTATAGTTATAGTTATAATTATAATTATAGTTATAATTATAGTTATAGTTATAGTTATAGTTATAGTTATAGTTAGTTATAGTTATAGTTATAGTTATAGTTATAGTTATAATTATAATTATAGTTATAATTATAGTTATAGTTATAGTTATAGTTATAGTTATAGTTATAGTTATAGTTATAGTTATAGTTATAGTTATAGTTATAATTATAATTATAATTATAGTTATAATTATAGTTATAGTTATAGTTATAGTTATAGTTATAGTTATAGTTATAATTATAATTATAGTTATAATTATAGTTATAGTTATAGTTATAGTTATAGTTATAGTTATAGTTATAATTATAATTATAGTTATAATTATAGTTATAGTTATAGTTATAGTTATAGTTATAGTTATAGTTATAGTTATAGTTATAGTTATAGTTATAGTTATAGTTATAGTTATAGTTATAGTTATAGTTGACAAGTGTAGCGGTGAAGAATTAGGAAGTAGTTATATTTCTAAACAATGCTTTTCCATCAATATGAAATAGTAAAGAAGAGTTAATATTTATATGTAGAATGTGTGAAGTAAAACGAGTGTACGGTTGTATTTAGTAATCTATACAATAAGATAAATAATATCATAATTGATATTACATATGTAATCCTTTATGTACTGTAATTATCTACATATCGTATTTATAAAGAGCTCCATAACCCATTAAAGTGGAGACTATACTTCCATCAGTTGCTTATCTATTTGTATCTTGAAATAGTTAGAGTGTAGATAATTAACAGTGGTAGATATGCAGCACAATGTCCTCCCCTGCCTTCAGCTCTACCCCCGCACCTGTATTGGGGGGCTGGGGGTTGTAAAGGTGAGGGAGAAGGTAAATATGATGCAGCATATCCCTCAGATGTGATCAGTCGTGAGGCAGCCTCGGTAGAGTCAACACGTGGCTCTTTGCCGTCCTGTTCTTCCAGAGCCGAACTCTGGCACTCCACCGAGTGTTTGACCCCCTGTCAATCTAGCGAGTCTCTCTCTCTCAGTCTGATTTAGTCAGGCAGTGTACTATTGCGGAACAACGAGGCACTTCTTGTCGCCGGGTGCGAATATAACCCACACTACGGTACATTCAGTAGGACTTTAGAGCTAACTGACAGCTGGGAATTGGTGGGATGTAGGGATGACGGCAAGAGAAAAGTGATGGTGTGCTCCCTCACATTCACTGCCAGATTATTTTGAGCGTAACGCTCGTATTTACAGGAGGGAAATTATTCTACGCACCGAGAAGCGAGTTTTCTTCGCTTCGAATTTGGAGGGGAAATCAAGAGGCTTGACGATCGACTGAAATGAGGTGAGGAGAATTTAAAGTAGCGATATTGACTTTTAATGGCAGGAGTGTAATCTTTGCATCTCATCACTTTCAACCATTTCAAACGCATTTAGTAGTTTTCCACTAACGATATATTAAGTGACTAGAGTTTGGCTTCAATCAATACTTTTATAGAAATTATGAATTACTGGCTAAAGCAACTGTTCAATTTTCTGTTTTCAAATCTAAATGAAGAACTTCGATAATATGAAAAGACAACTAGGATTTCTATGCGGAAATACTCTTTTGAAACCTTTTTTTATCATCTGCGTTGACAATCTTTATCTATTTCCAAGCTATCGAGTTGTTTAGAATCAATTCATCACTAGTAACGAACATGAAAATACTACAAGAAAAGCTATATAAAGTATCACCTGATGTAAATATTGCAGCCGCTTTTGTCATATCTACATTTTTTGATGATAACTGCATAACTTTTCTCCCTTTTCCTAAATTGATTCAGAACAATTCATAAACTTGAAAATATAAATAAATGTGATTTATGTACCTCATGAAAAAATATTGAATTTTGACACATATTTCAGTAAATAATTCAAGTTCAATAAGATCTTTTTTATCATAATTAAAAAATATTCAGTGACAGATGAATAATTTAATAATTTCAACAGATAAATATATTTCATCGTGCATGAACATTTCGTCAACGGACAATTCGTCCACAAAATGTTGTATTTATATATCTAATATGTATATATTTCATATTATATAATATTTATACATATTTTGCAGTGTGAGAGTGGAAAACAGCCTTTGTTAATGGTAATTAAAAATTCATAATTCTTATTGCAATAATCTTAATTTGCTGGCCGGCAACAGTAAAATAATAAAACTGACTACTTTTTTAATGATATATACCTAGACAGGCCCCGCTTTTGCGAGGTATGTCTCGAAGTTATTACAATACATGAAAATAAAGAACGTGTTCATTTTGTGCGGTGTCTATACATTTCACAGTGACTACAATAACCAGCACTAGTTAGTGTTATTCAGACTACAATAACCAGCACTAGTTAGTGTTATTCAGACTACAATAACCAGCGCACTAGTTAGTGTTATTCAGACTACAATAACCAGCACTAGTTAGTGTTATTCAGAATATGATATCAGAATATAGAAGCAATGTGTTTCACTAATTAGTATTTTCTAACATATTGGTTTTAACAGTGACTACATAAATTACACGCATTATACATGTATATAATATACTACTAAATGAGTGATTGATAAATAAATATTATATGAAAGAATTAGATAGATATTAGTACTTTCAGTGTTACGTTAAATGATTGTAACGTAAAACGAGGTAAATAACTTAAAGATAGAGGCAACAGTTTTTAGCATATCTAATTTATAACAGTAATTAATCGATAGGTGAAGAGTTACATGTTCTTATGAAATGTTTCGACTCAAGTCACTGTAATAATTTCATATCTTGCTGATAATGATAATGTAATAGTGAAAAATAATATGAAATATATCCCATATACACTCTAAAATATAAAAGAAAGAAATTCATGAAGGAATTGTCCGAGAACGAAATATCCAAACCACACTAACTGTAAAATGTAAACCATGCCAGTGGTAATGAAAACCATGCCAGTGGTAATATAAACCATACCAGTGGTATATAAACCATGCCAGTGGTAATGTAAACCATACCAGTGGTATATAAACCATGCCAGTGGTAATATAAACCATACCAGTGGTAATATAAACCATGCCAGTGGTATATAAACCATGCCAGTGGTATATAAACCATGCCAGTGGTAATATAAACCATACCAGTGGTATATAAACCATGCCAGTGGTATATAAACCATGCCAGTGGTATATAAACCATACCAGTGGTATATAAACCATGCCAGTGGTAATGTAAACCATACCAGTGGTAATGTAAACCATGCCAGTGGTATATAAACCATGCCAGTGGTAATATAAACCATACCAGTGGTAATATAAACCATGCCAGTGGTATATAAACCATGCCAGTGGTATATAAACCATGCCAGTGGTAATGTAAACCATACCAGTGGTTTAGATTTAGAAACAAGGGTACGATTAATTGGAGGATTTTAATGAAGTAACTATAAATTTTATATATTTTATTATTTATAATCTCCTATGCAAAAATTGAGAGTTATTTAAAATAGTGATGAACACACTGTGAATATACGGAAATATATTCCATTGCACTATACACTGTGAATATACGGAAATATATTCCATTGCACTATACACTGTGAATATACGGAAATATATTCCAATGCACAATACACTGTGAATCTACAGAAATATATTCCAATGCACTATACACTGTGAATATACGGAAATATATTTCAATGCACTATACACTGTGGGGGATAATATATTCCAATGCACTATACACTGTGAATATACGGAAATATATTTCAATGCACTATACACTGTGGGAGTAATATATTCCAATGCACTATACACTGTGGGGGATAATATATTTCAATGCACTATACACTGTGGGGGATAATATATTCCAATGCACTATACACTGTGGGGGATAATATATTTCAATGCACTATACACTGTGGGGGATAATATATTTCAATGCACTATACACTGTGGGGGATAATATATTCCAATGCACTATACACTGTGGGGGATAATATATTCCAATGCACTATACACTGTGGGGGATAATATATTCCAATGCACTATACACTGTGGGGGATAATATATTCCAATGCACTATACACTGTGGGGGATAATATATTCCAATGCACTATACACTGTGGGGGATAATATATTCCAATGCACTATACACTGTGGGGGATAATATATTCCAATGCACTATACACTGTGGGGGATAATATATTTAGTGCAGTAAAATTTGGTAAGGAATTACAAAGAAAAAATATTGTTAATTAATTTTTGTACCAGTTAATATGATTATACAATTTGGACTGTACAGTCAGGACTATCACTGGGACTGTACAGTCAGGACTATCACTGGGACTGTACAGTCAGGACTATCACTGGGACTGACAGTCAGGACTATCACTGGGACTGTACAGTCAGGACTATCACTGGGACTGACAGTCAGGACTATCACTGGGACTGACAGTCAGGACTATCACTGGGACTGTACAGTCAGGACTATCACTGGGACTGTACAGTCAGGACTATCACTGGGACTGTACAGTCAGGACTATCACTGGGACTGACAGTCAGGACTATCACTGGGACTGTACAGTCAGGACTATCACTGGGACTGTACAGTCAGGACTATCACTGGGACTGACAGTCAGGACTATCACTGGGACTGTACAGTCAGGACTATCACTGGGACTGTACAGTCAGGACTATCACTGGGACTGTACAGTCAGGACTATCACTGGGACTGTACAGTCAGGACTATCACTGGGACTGACAGTCAGGACTATCACTGAGACTGTACAGTCAGGACTATCACTGAAACTGTACACTTGTACAGTTAGGACTATCACTGGGACTTTACAGTCTGGACTATCACTGGGACTGTACAGTCAGGACTATCACTGGAACTGTACACTTGTACAGTTAGGACTATCACTGGGACTTTACAGTCTGGACTATCACTGGGACTGTACAGTCAGGACTATCACTGGGACTGACAGTCAGGACTATCACTGGGACTGTACAGTCAGGACTATCACTGGGACTGTACACTTGTACAGTTAGGACTATCACTGGGACTTTACAGTCTGGACTATCACTGGGACTGTATAGTCTGGACTATCATTGGAACTGTACACTCGTACAGTCAGGACTATCGCAAATTATAGAGATTGTGTATATTTGTTCCTACCTATGATGATAGTGTCTATACTATCCGCAAAATAGTTTAATGTGACAGTAGCAGCAGTATAATGTTCAAACAACACTTTCGTAGTTTCTCATGCCAATGCATTGTAATGCAAACCAGTGAACAAATGCCTCTCTTAAAAACTATCCTCATTCACACTTTATTATGCAAAGCTCTGAAGAAATATAAAGAAATAATAACAAAGGAAATCACGCAGAAAAATGTAAAGATTCAACACTTACCTAACGTTCTAATAATCATTTTAATTAACTTCACATCAATCCTTGCACTTAGTGTATGACTAATAGAGAAATAAGAAATATATTTTGCATAATATATAAATTGATAATATATGTTCTCTTCATTGGTACGTAATTTTCATATACAATTATCTTAATTAATATATACTTTATTTACAATGTTACACCATTGCTACAGACTGTAGGACATGTTACACCATTGCTACAGTCTGTAGGACATGTTACACCATTGCTACAGACTGTAGGACATGTTACACCATTGCTACAGACTGTAAGTCATGTTACACCATTGCTACAGACTGTAGGACATGTTACACCATTGCTACAGACTGTAGGACATGTTACACCATTGCTACAGACTGTAGGACATGTTACACCATTGCTACAGACTGTAGGACATGTTACACCATTGCTACAGACTGTAGGACATGTTACACCATTGCTACAGACTGTAGAACATGTTACACCATTGCTACAGACTGTAGGACATGTTACACCATTGCTACAGACTGTAGGACATGTTACACCATTGCTACAGACTGTAGGACATGTTACACCATTGCTACAGTCTGTAGGACATGTTACACCATTGCTACAGACTTTAGGACATGTTACACCATTGCTACAGTCTGTAGGACATGTTACACCATTGTTACAGACTGTAGGACATGTTACACCATTGCTACAGACTGTAGGACATGTTACACCATTGCTACAGTCTGTAGGACATGTTACACCATTGCTACAGACTGTAGGACATGTTACTCCATTGCTACAGACTGTAGGACATGTTACACCATTGCTACAGACTGTAAGACATGTTACACCATTGCTACAGACTGTAGGACATGTTACTCCATTGCAACAGACTGTAGGACATGTTACACCATTGCTACAGACTGTAAGACATGTTACACCATTGCTACAGACTGTAGGACATGTTACACCATTGCTACAGACTGTAGAACATGTTACACCATTGCTACAGACTGTAGAACATGTTACACCATTGCTACAGACTGTAGGACATGTTACACCATTGCTACAGACTGTAGAACATGTTACACCATTGCTACAGACTGTAGGACATGTTAGACCATTGCTACAGACTGTAGGACATGTTACACCATTGCTACAGACTGTATGACATGTTACACCATTGCTACAGACTGTAGGACATGTTACACCATTGCTACAGACTGTAGGACATGTTAGACCATTGCTACAGACTGTAAGACATGTTACACCATTGCTACAGACTGTAGGACATGTTACACCATTGCTACAGACTGTAGGACATGTTACACCATTGCTACAGACTGTAGGACATGTTACACCATTGCTACAGTCTGTAGGACATGTCACACCATTGCTACAGACTGTAGGACATGTTACACCATTGCTACAGTCTGTAGGACATGTTACACCATTGCTACAGACTGTAGGACATGTTACACCATTGCTACAGACTGTAGGACATGTTACACCATTGCTACAGACTGTAGGACATGTTACACCATTGCTACAGACTGTAGAACATGTTACACCATTGCTACAGACTGTAGGACATGTTACACCATTGCTACAGACTGTAGGACATGTTACACCATTGCTACAGACTGTAGGACATGTTACACCATTGCTACAGACTGTAGGACATGTTACACCATTGCTACAGACTGTAGGACATGTTACACCATTGCTACAGACTGTAGAACATGTTACACCATTGCTACAGACTGTAGGACATGTTACACCATTGCTACAGACTGTAGGACATGTTACACCATTGCTACAGACTGTAGAACATGTTACACCATTGCTACAGACTGTAGGACATGTTACACCATTGCTACAGACTGTAGAACATGTTACACCATTGCTACAGACTGTAGAACATGTTACACCATTGCTACAGACTGTAGAACATGTTACACCATTGCTACAGACTGTAGGACATGTTGCACCATTGCTACAGACTGTAGGACATGTTACACCATTGCTACAGACTGTAGGACATGTTACACCATTGCTACAGACTGTAGAACATGTTACACCATTGCTACAGACTGTAGAACATGTTACACCATTGCTACAGACTGTAGGACATGTTACACCATTGCTACAGACTGTGGCAATATAAATGCATCATTATTACCAGTGAAGTTCAAACTCTTTTAATTGCCATAGAGAAAATATCGCACTGAGAAATACTTTAATTCCAATCATTGTTATACAACTTACTTCAGTTAGTTCATATTTTTTATATATTGCATGTTAATTAAAATGAGTTTGATTTTTTCTCTGAATATAATAGAATGATGTAACTAGCAGTAAATGAGATTATAATAACAGAGAGATGCTAAACACAATGGAAATGTACACTTCAATTAATAATCAATAGACATAGAGAACATTTATTTCAATTAATAGCTCCATTACACAGGTGTTCTGTATCTAATTTTATCTCATTGATTATTTTAATTAAGCGCCTGCAGTGTAATAATGATGAGATATTTAATAGTGCATCTTTTAGTGTTTTAGCACAGTATTTGAGTCGTAAGGTTTCACTCTATGCTAACATGAATAAAGTTCCTATAATTATTTAGTATAGTAAAAGCAAAGATAAATTAAACACAGTAATTATGTATAAAACTGATAGTTTACTATTGCCATATTTCCAAAAGTGAATTTATTAATTGGTGATAATTGTACTGGTTTATAGACATCACGAAAAGATGTAAAAGTTCAAAATAAAAAGAAATAGAGTACTGCAGTGACTCTTTTCTTTGGTAGTACTTTGGAAATATTTTAAGTACATATTCAAATGATTAGAAAGAATTATAAATATATGAGTGTACATGAATACCCATATATGTATTATACATAAACATACATATATTGGTAGTATGAGAGTATGCTGAATAGCATTATACAAGGTATGCTGAATAGCACTATACAAGGTATTCTGAATAGCACTATACAAGGTATGCTGAATAGCACTATACAAGGTATGCTGAATAGCACTATACAAGGTATGCTGAATAGCACTATACAAGGTATGCTGAATAGCATTATACAAGGTATGCTGAATAGCACTATACAAGGTATTCTGAATAGCACTATACAAGGTATGCTGAATAGCACTATACAAGGTATGCTGAATAGCACTATACAAGGTATGCTGAATAACACTATACAAGGTATGCTGAATAGCACTATACAAGGTATGCTGAATAGCACTATACAAGGTATGCTGAATAGCACTATACAAGGTATGCTGAATAGCACTATACAAGGTATGCTGAATAGCACTATACAAGGTATGCTGAATAGCACTATACAAGGTATGCTGAATAGCATTATACAAGGTATGCTGAATAGCACTATACAAGGTATGCTGAATAGCACTATACAAGGTATGCTGAATAGCATTATACAAGGTATGCTGAATAGCATTATACAAGGTATGCTGCATCACTACATATGTTTTAATTATTACAATAATTGCTTCTAACTTCAACACTAAAAGCTTTTATTTCACTTCCCTTCAATGAATGGAGTAGAAAATTTAACACCGAAGAGAAGATCACATTAATGAAAAGCCACTCATTAATGAGAGGAGAAATGAGTGAGTGTAATGAGAGGAGAAATGAGGAGTGTAATGAGAGGAGAAATGAGGAGTGTAATGAGAGGAGAAATGAGTGAGTGTAATGAGAGGAGAAATGAGTGAGTGTAATGAGAGGATAAATGAGTGAGTGTAATGAGAGGAGAAATGAGAGTGAGTGTAATGAGAGGAGAAATGAGAGTGAGTTTAATGAGAGGAGAGATGAGGGTGAGTGTAATGAGAGGAGAAATGAGAGTGAGTGTAATGAGAGGAGAGATGAGAGTGAGTGTAATGAGAGGAGAAATGAGAGTGAGTGTAATGAGAGGAGAGTAGAGAGTGAGTGTAATGAGAGGAGAAATGAGAGTGAGTGTAATGAGAGGAGAAATGAGAGTGAGTGTAATGAGAGGAGAAATGAGAGTGAGTGTAATGAGAGGAGAAATGAGAGTGAGTGTAATGAAAGGAGAGTAGAGAGTGAGTGTAATGAGAGGAGAAATGAGAGTGAGTGTAATGAGAGGAGAGATGAGTGAGTGTAATGAGAGGAGAAATGAGAGTGAGTGTAATGAGAGGAGAGTAGAGAGTGAGTGTAATGAGAGGAGAAATGAGAGTGAGTGTAATGAGAGGAGAAATGAGAGTGAGTGTAATGAGAGGAGAAATGAGAGTGAGTGTAATGAGAGGAGAGTAGAGAGTGAGTGTAATGAGAGGAGAAATGAGAGTGAGTGTAATGAGAGGAGAAATGAGAGTGAGTGTAATGAGAGGAGAAATGAGAGTGAGTGTAATGAGAGGAGAAATGAGTGAGTGTAATGAGAGGAGAAATGAGAGTGAGTGTAATGTGAGGAGAAATGAGAGTGAGTGTAATGAGAGGAGAAATGAGAGTGAGTGTAATGAGAGGAGAAATGAGAGTGAGTGTAATGAGAAGAGAAATGAGAGTGAGTGTAATGAGAGGAGAGATGAGTGAGTGTAATGAGAGGAGAAATGAGTGAGTGTAATGAGAGGAAATGAGAGTGAGTGTAATGAGAGGAGAAATGAGAGTGAGTGTAATGAGAGGAGAGATGAGTGAGTGTAATGAGAGGAGAAATGAGAGTGAGTGTAATGAGAGGAGAGATGAGTGAGTGTAATGAGAAGAAATGAGAGTGAGTGTAATGAGAGGAGAGATGAGTGAGTGTAATGAGAAGAAATGAGGGTGAGTGTAATGAGAGGAGAGATGAGTGAGTGTAATGAGAAGAGATGAGAGTGAGTGTAATGAGAGGAGAGATGAGTGAGTGTAATGAGAGGAGAGATGAGTGAGTGTAATGAGAAGAAATGAGAGTGAGTGTAATGAGAGGAGAGATGAGTGAGTGTAATGAGAGGAGAAATGAGAGTGAGTGTAATGAGAGGAGAAATGAGAGTGAGTGTAATGAGAGGAGAGATGAGTGAGTGTAATGAGAGGAGAAATGAGTGAGTGTAATGAGAGGAAATGAGAGTGAGTGTAATGAGAGGAGAAATGAGAGTGAGTGTAATGAGAGGAGAGATGAGTGAGTGTAATGAGAGGAGAAATGAGAGTGAGTGTAATGAGAGGAGAGATGAGTGAGTGTAATGAGAAGAAATGAGAGTGAGTGTAATGAGAGGAGAGATGAGTGAGTGTAATGAGAAGAAATGAGGGTGAGTGTAATGAGAGGAGAGATAAGTGAGTGTAATGAGAAGAAATGAGAGTGAGTGTAATGAGAGGAGAGATGAGTGAGTGTAATGAGAGGAGAAATGAGAGTGAGTGTAATGAGAGGAGAAATGAGAGTGAGTGTAATGAGAGGAGAGATGAGTGAGTGTAATGAGAGGAGAAATGAGTGAGTGTAATGAGAGGAAATGAGAGTGAGTGTAATGAGAGGAGAAATGAGAGTGAGTGTAATGAGAGGAGAGATGAGTGAGTGTAATGAGAGGAGAAATGAGAGTGAGTGTAATGAGAGGAGAGATGAGTGAGTGTAATGAGAAGAAATGAGGGTGAGTGTAATGAGAGGAGAGATGAGTGAGTGTAATGAGAAGAAATGAGAGTGAGTGTAATGAGAGGAGAGATGAGTGAGTGTAATGAGAGGAGAGATGAGTGAGTGTAATGAGAAGAAATAAGAGTGAGTGTAATGAGAGGAGAGATGAGTGAGTGTAATGAGAGGAGAAATGAGTGAGTGTAATGAGAGGAGATATGAGTGAGTGTAATGAGAGGAGAGATGAGAGTGAGTGTAATTAGATGAGAGATGAGTGAGTGTAATGAGAGGAGAAATGAGAGTGAGTGTAATGAGAGGAGAGTTGTTCTCTCTAAAGTGAGAGGTAAAGGGACTGGCACACAGTAACGGTAATTGAGTATTCACCCCTTAACAACTGAACTGTGAGAGAAACATACTTCATTAGGAAAAATAAAGAGAGAAATCAGAGAAATACCTGGAAAACAATTCATGAATATGTCATGTGGCACATACTCATTTGAAACATGTGTATAACATGTGTACTTTGTATAGCTAAGTACACATTAACCAAAGTATTTCATTTGGCCGAATAGCTTCTAGCTACTATAATGGGCCTGATGATATTAATTATCTGTATTATTGGTTTGTATTTGAAACATGTATGTATCTTTTTTTCTTTTTTTTGTGATCGAAATTGTAAACTTTTTAATATCTTCAATAAGCTTCATTATTATCATTACTTTTTGGAAATGGATACCATGAGTAATTACATGTGGTTTTACATGGAAATGTGGTAACTATTACATGTTGCAACATATGTTATTAGTATGGTAATTTACATATGTATACATTCTCTATCAATACAGTTTAATGATATGGTTTAAATGGAATAACCACATGTTTTTATGTGTTGGTATGATGGTTAATCGATAAAATGTGGAAAACACATACTTATACTGTTTATTATAATCATGTAACCTGATGGTACTCATTTGTATGCTATATGGAATTATTTGACGGCTTGGGGGAAAATTAAATGTGAAATACTTTATAGATGTTATAACTCACTGCAGTCACTGCAGTCACTGCTCACTGCTCACTGTACTCACTGCAGTCACTGCTCACTGTACTCACTGCAGTGAGTTTCATTAAAGCTGCTAGGTGGTATACATTCGAAGTCAAATTTCGAACAATGGTTTTCGCTTCCCAATTATTAATTACAAAGCAGGCATTTATTGGATGGTGAAATAGTACAGCGACTATGGCTAGCCTGTAGAAATATTAGTAATGGCATTGCTAGTCTGTAGAATATTAGTAATGGCATTGCTAGTCTGTAGAAATATTAGTAATGGCATTGCTAGTCTGTAGAAATATTAGTAATGGCATTGCTAGTCTGTAGAAATATTAGTAATGGCATTGCTAGTCTGTAGAAATATTAGTAATGGCATTGCTAGTCTGTAGAATATTAGTAATGGCATTGCTAGTCTGTAGAAATATTAGTAATGGCATTGCTAGTCTGTAGAATATTAGTAATGGCATTGCTAGTCTGTAGAAATATTAGTAATGGCATTGCTAGTCTGTAGAATATTAGTAATGGCATTGCTAGCCTGTAGAAATATTAGTAATGGCATTGCTAGTCTGTAGAATATTAGTAATGGCATTGCTAGTCTGTAGAATATTAGTAATGGCATTGCTAGTCTGCAAAATATTAGTAATGGCATTGCTAGTCTGTAGAATATTAGTAATGGCATTGCTAGTCTGTAGAATATTAGTAATGGCATTGCTAGTCTGTAGAATATTAGTAATGGCATTGCTAGTCTGTAGAATATTAGTAATGGCATTGCTAGTCTGTAGAATATTAGTAATGGCATTGCTAGTCTGTAGAATATTAGTAATGGCATTGCAAGTCTGTAGAATATTAGTAATGGCATTGCTAGTCTGTAGAATATTAGTAATGGCATAGCTAGTCTGTAGAATATTAGTAATGGCATTGCTAGTCTGTAGAATATTAGTAATGGCATTGCTAGTCTGTAGAATATTAGTAATGGCATTGCTAGTCTGTAGAATATTAGTAATGGCATAGCTAGTCTGTAGAATATTAGTAATGGCATTGCTAGTCTGTAGAATATTAGTAATGGCATTGCTAGTCTGTAGAATATTAGTAATGGCATAGCTAGTCTGTAGAATATTAGTAATGGCATTGCTAGTCTGTAGAATATTAGTAATGGCATTGCTAGTCTGTAGAATATTAGTAATGGCATTGCTAGTCTGTAGAATATTAGTAATGGCATTGCTAGTCTGTAGAATATTAGTAATGGCATTGCTAGTCTGTAGAATATTAGTAATGGCATTGCTAGTCTATAGAAATATTAGTAATGGCATTGCTAGTCTGTAGAATATTAGTAATGGCATTGCTAGTCTGTAGAATATTAGTAATGGCATTGCTAGTCTGTAGAATATTAGTAATGGCATTGCTAGTCTGTAGAATATTAGTAATGGCATTGCTAGTCTGTAGAATATTAGTAATGGCATTGCTAGTCTGTAGAATATTAGTAATGGCATTGCTAGTCTGTAGAATATTAGTAATGGCATTGCTAGTCTGTAGAATATTAGTAATGGCATTGCTAGTCTGTAGAATATTAGTAATGGCATTGCTAGTCTGTAGAATATTAGTAATGGCATTGCTAGTCTGTAGAAATATTAGTAATGGCATTGCTAGTCTGTAGAATATTAGTAATGGCATTGCTAGTCTGTAGAATATTAGTAATGGCATTGCTAGTCTGTAGAAATATTAGTAATGGCATTGCTAGTCTGTAGAATATTAGTAATGGCATTGCTAGTCTGTAGAAATATCAGTAATGGCATTGCTAGTCTGTAGAAATATTAGTAATGGCATTGCTAGTCTGTAGAATATTAGTAATGGCATTGCTAGTCTGTAGAAATATCAGTAATGGCATTGCTAGTCTGTAGAAATATTAGTAATGGCATTGCTAGTCTGTAGAATTATTAGTAATGGCATTGCTAGTCTGTAGAAATATTAGTAATGGCATTTACTAACTCTTTTTCTATTACTAAAGAAAAATAGCATTTTTATCATTGGTGGTCATATTGCAATGTTAGATAAGATGTTATATAAATGATATTATTATTTGTAATATTATTAGGGAAATTATTTGTAATATTATTAGAGATATTATTTGAATATTATTAGGGATATTATTAGGGATATTATTTGTAATATTATTAGGGATATTATTTGAATACTATTAGGGATATTATTTGTAATATTATTTGTAACATTATTAGGGATATTATTTGTAATATCATTAGGGATATTTTTTTTAATATCATTAGGGATATTATTTGCTATATTATTAGGGAAATTATTTGTAATATTATTAGGGATATTATTTTTAATATTATTTTTAACATTATTAGGGATATTATTTGTAATATCATTAGGGATATTATTTGTAATATCATTAGGGATATTATTTGTAATATTATTAGGGATATTATTAGGAAAATGATCACTATTTTTTCCTCACTATTTTTCATCGCATCACCTGACTATTTTAGAAATCACAGTTAAAGTTGTTCCATATAATGATTCATATGTCACTCCTTTTTACACATTAATTCAATTGTATAGAGCAACTGAGACTTAGACTCTGGTGTTATATTTTCCCTATGTGACTCCTATAGTTTAGATGTGGTGTGCTACAGTCGTCTGCAATGACAGAAGTGCTGCTATCAGCACACTGCGAGTCACTGTTCATTGAAAGCCAAAATTGCCTCTAATATTCTCTTGATAGGCTTCATAAGGCAATGCCTACTAGAGCACGCTTGGCCTTGTCGAAGGCAATCACTAATAATATTTGTAACTATGAATATTTTCAAAATATAGAATAATTCAATAAAGATTGTGCTAGTGAGTCATTTCGACTACAAATTGTCCTCTTTTTGAAGATCATTTTACAATTTGTCTGATAATCAAGATGGAGATAATATATATCTGTATATTTTAATTCTATTGGTAAAACTTCTAGAACTCACCAGGCAATCATAATAATAATATTTATAAAAACATTTCAACTTTTCTTCGTGATTTTTCCTTGCATTAATAATGATATAAATTAGTTTTATTATCGATATTCATTTATTGATGAAAGACTTAGAAAATAAACTAAAATATATGAATAATAATTTCTGTTTTTAATTTATTGAAACTTAACGATAAATTGCAATTGAAAAATATGCCAAATTAATTAATGTAATGAAATTACATGCAAATATTCAAACGCATTATTAGACATCCATTCGAACATTGAAACACAATATTAGACATCCATTCGAACATTGAAACACATTATTAGACATCCATTCGAACATTCAAACACATTATTAGACATCCATTCGAACATTGAAACACATCATTAGACATCCATTCGAACATTGAAACACATTATTAGACATCCATTCGAACATTGAAACACATCATTAGACATCCATTCGAACATTGAAACACATTATTAGACATCCATTCGAACATTGAAACACATCATTAGACATCCATTCGAACATTGAAACACATCATTAGACATCCATTCGAACATTGAAACACATCATTAGACATCCATTCGAATATTGAAACACATCATTAGACATCCATTCGAACATTGAAACACATCATTAGACATCCATTCGAACATTGAAACGCATCATTAGACATCCATTCGAACATTGAAACACATTATTAGACATCCATTCGAACATTGAAACGCATCATTAGACATCCATTCGAACATTGAAACACATTATTAGACATCCATTCGAACATTGAAACACATCATTAGACATCCATTCGAACATTGAAACACATCATTAGACATCCATTCGAACATTGAAACACATCATTAGACATCCATTCGAACATTGAAACACATCATTAGACATCCATTCGAACATTGAAACACATCATTAGACATCCATTCGAACATTGAAACACATCATTAGACATCCATTCGAACATTGAAACGCATCATTAGACATCCATTCGAACATTGAAACACATCATTAGCCATCCATTCGAACATTGAAACGCATCATTAGACATCCATTCGAACATTGAAACACATTATTAGACATCCATTCGAACATTGAAACACATCATTAGACATCCATTCGAACATTGAAACACATCATTAGACATCCATTCGAACATTGAAACACATCATTAGACATCCATTCGAACATTGAAACACATTATTAGACATCCATTCGAACATTGAAACACATCATTAGACATCCATTCGAACATTGAAACACATCATTAGACATCCATTCGAACATTGAAACACATCATTAGACATCCATTCGAACATTGAAACACATCATTAGACATCCATTCGAACATTGAAACACATCATTAGACATCCATTCGAACATTGAAACACATTATTAGACATCCATTCGAACATTGTAACACATCATTAGACATCCATTCGAACATTGAAACACATCATTAGACATCCATTCGAACATTGAAACACATCATTAGACATCCATTCGAACATTGAAACACATAATTAGACATCCATTCGAACATTGAAACACATTATTAGACATCCATTCGAACATTGAAACACATCATTAGACATCCATTCGAACATTGAAACACATCATTAGACATCCATTCGAATATTGATATAATATTTTGATCAATTCAAGAGGTATAATTATATTGAAATAAATTACAGAAAATCTTTTTTACAAATTCGCTATTAGATACTCTAGATACACTATTAGATACACTAGATACACTTATAGATACACTAGATACACTATTAGATACACTAGATACACTATTAGATACACTGGATACACTATTAGATACACTAGATACACTATCAGATACACTAGATACACTATTAGATACACTAGATACACTATCAGATACACTAGATACACTATAAGATACACTAGATACACTATTAGATACACTAGATACACTATTAGATACACTAGATACACTATTAGATACACTAGATACACTATTAGATACACTAGATACACTATTAGATACACTAGATACACTATTAGATACACTAGATACACTATTAGATACACTATTAGATACACTATATACACTATTAGATACATTAGATACACTAGATACACTAGATACACTAGATACACTATTAGATACACTAGATACACTATTAGATACACTAGATACACTATTAGATACACTAGATACACTATTAGATACACTATTAGATACACTATTAGATACACTAGATACACAGGTTTCTTCACATCTTTTCTCCATTTTCTTTTCATGCTATTAGTGCTGTTTTCACATTAGTGATAGCAAAGCCTAAGAGTTTTAGCACCATTAGTTATTAGTTCATAGTGAGGAGTTATGGAAAACTCTGCACTATTTTACCATTAATTTACACCTCTTTGGAAAACTCTGCACTATTTTACCATTAATTTACACCTCTTTGGAAAACTCTGCACTATTTTACCATTAATTTACACCTCTTTGGAAAACTCTGCACTATTTTACCATTAATTTACACCTCCTTGGAAAACTCTTTGGCCTATTTTACCATTAATTTACACCTCCTTGGAAAACTCTGCACTATTTTACCATTAATTTACACCTCTTTGGAAAACTCTGCACTATTTTACCATTAATTTACACCTCTTTGGAAAACTCTGCACTATTTTACCATTAATTTACACCTCCTTGGAAAACTCTTTGGCCTATTTTACCATTAATTTACACCTCTTTGGAAAACTCTGCACTATTTTACCATTAATTTACACCTCTTTGGAAAACTCTGCACTATTTTACCATTAATTTACACCTCTTTGGAAAACTCTTTGGCCTATTTTACCATTAATTTACACCTCCTTTGAAAACTCTGCACTATTTTACCATTAATTTACACCTCCTTGGAAAACTCTTTGGCCTATTTTACCATTAATTTACACCTCCTTGGAAAACTCTGCACTATTTTACCATTAATTTACACCAAAAAACGTATACAATGTTCTTTAACTCAAGATGTTCTTCAACTCAAGATGCTCTTCAACTCAAGATGTTCTTCAACTCAAGATGTTCTTTAACTCAAGATGTTCTTCACCTCAAGATGTTCTTCAACTCAAGGTGTTCTTCAACTCAAGATGTTCTTCACCTCAAGATGTTCTTCACCTCAAGATGTTCTTTAACTCAAGATGTTCTTCACCTCAAGATGTTCTTCAACTCAAGATGTTCTTCAACTCAAGATGCTCTTCAACTCAAGATGTTCTTCAACTCAAGATGTTCTTCATCTCAAGATGTTCTTCAACTCAAGATGTTCTTCAACTCAAGATGCTCTTCAACTCAAGATGCTCTTCATCTCAAGATGTTCTTCATCTCAAGATGTTCTTCACCTCAAGATGTTCTTCAACTCAAGATGTTCTTCAACTCAAGATGCTCTTCAACTCAAGATGCTCTTCATCTCAAGATGTTCTTCATCTCAAGATGTTCTTCACCTCAAGATGTTCTTCAACTCAAGATGTTCTTCATCTCAAGATGTTCTTCATCTCAAGATGTTCTTCAACTCAAGATGTTCTTCAACTCAAGATGCTCTTCAACTCAAGATGTTCTTCAACTCAAGATGTTCTTCACCTCAAGATGTTCTTTAACTCAAGATGTTCTTCACCTCAAGAGGTTCTTCAACTCAAGATGTTCTTCAACTCAAGAGGTTCTTCAACTCAAGATGTTCTTCAACTCAAGATGCTCTTCAACTCAAGATGCTCTTCAACTCAAGATGCTCTTCATCTCAAGATGTTCTTCATCTCAAGATGTTCTTCACCTCAAGATGTTCTTCAACTCAAGATGTTCTTCAACTCAAGATGCTCTTCAACTCAAGATGCTCTTCATCTCAAGATGTTCTTCATCTCAAGATGTTCTTCACCTCAAGATGTTCTTCAACTCAAGATGTTCTTCATCTCAAGATGTTCTTCATCTCAAGATGTTCTTCAACTCAAGATGTTCTTCAACTCAAGATGCTCTTCAACTCAAGATGTTCTTCAACTCAAGATGTTCTTCACCTCAAGATGTTCTTTAACTCAAGATGTTCTTCACCTCAAGAGGTTCTTCAACTCAAGATGTTCTTCAACTCAAGATGCTCTTCAACTCAAGATGTTCTTCAACTCAAGATGTTCTTCACCTCAAGATGTTCTTTAACTCAAGATGTTCTTCACCTCAAGATGTTCTTTAACTCAAGATGTTCTTCACCTCAAGGTGTTCTTCAACTCAAGATGTTCTTTAACTCAAGATGTTCTTCACCTCAAGGTGTTCTTCAACTCAAGATGTTCTTTAACTCAAGATGTTCTTCAACTCAAGATGTTCTTCATCTCAAGATGTTCTTCAACTCAAGATGTTCTTCATCTCAAGATGTTCTTCACCTCAAGGTGTTCTTCAACTCAAGATGTTCTTTAACTCAAGATGTTCTTCAACTCAAGATGTTCTTTAACTCAAGATGTTCTTCACCTCAAGATGTTCTTCAACTCAAGGTGTTCTTCAACTCAAGATGTTCTTCACCTCAAGATGTTCTTCAACTCAAGATGTTCTTTAACTCAAGATGTTCTTCACCTCAAGGTGTTCTTCAACTCAAAATGTTCTTTAACTCAAGATGTTCTTCAACTCAAGATGTTCTTCACCTCAAGATGTTCTTTAACTCAAGATGTTCTTCACCTCAAGATGTTCTTTAACTCAAGATGTTCTTCACCTCAAGGTGTACTTCAACTCAAGATGTTCTTTAACTCAAGATGTTCTTCACCTCAAGGTGTTCTTCAACTCAAGATGTTCTTTAACTCAAGATGTTCTTCACCTCAAGATGTTCTTTAACTCAAGATGTTCTTCACCTCAAGATGTTCTTCACCTCAAGATGTTCTTCAACTCAAGATGTTCTTCAGCTCAAGATGCTCTTCAACTCAAGATGTTCTTCAACTCAAGATGTTCTTCATCTCAAGATGTTCTTCAACTCAAGATGCTCTTCAACTCAAGATGCTCTTCATCTCAAGATGTTCTTCATCTCAAGATGTTCTTCACCTCAAGATGTTCTTCAACTCAAGATGTTCTTCAACTCAAGATGCTCTTCATCTCAAGATGTTCTTCACCTCAAGATGTTCTTCAACTCAAGATGTTCTTCATCTCAAGATGTTCTTCATCTCAAGATGTTCTTCAACTCAAGATGTTTTTCAACTCAAGATGCTCTTCAACTCAAGATGTTCTTCAACTCAAGATGTTCTTCACCTCAAGATGTTTTTTAACTCAAGATGTTCTTCACCTCAAGATGTTCTTCAACTCAAGATGTTCTTCAACTCAAGATGCTCTTCAACTCAAGATGTTCTTCAACTCAAGATGTTCTTCACCTCAAGATGTTCTTTAACTCAAGATGTTCTTCACCTCAAGATGTTCTTTAACTCAAGATGTTCTTCACCTCAAGGTGTTCTTCAACTCAAGATGTTCTTTAACTCAAGATGTTCTTCACCTCAAGGTGTTCTTCAACTCAAGATGTTCTTTAACTCAAGATGTTCTTCAACTCAAGATGTTCTTCATCTCAAGATGTTCTTCAACTCAAGATGTTCTTCATCTCAAGATGTTCTTCACCTCAAGGTGTTCTTCAACTCAAGATGTTCTTTAACTCAAGATGTTCTTCAACTCAAGATGTTCTTTAACTCAAGATGTTCTTCACCTCAAGATGTTCTTCAACTCAAGGTGTTCTTTAACTCAAGATGTCCTTCACCTCAAGATGTTCTTCAACTCAAGGTGTTCTTCAACTCAAGATGTTCTTCACCTCAAGATGTTCTTCAACTCAAGATGTTCTTTAACTCAAGATGTTCTTTAACTCAAGGTGTTCTTCAACTCAAGATGTTCTTCAACTCAAGATGTTCTTCACCTCAAGATGTTCTTCAACTCAAGATGTTCTTTAACTCAAGATGTTCTTCACCTCAAGGTGTTCTTCAACTCAAGATGATCTTCAACTCAAGATGTTCTTCAACTCAAGATGTTCTTCAACTCAAGATGTTCTTTAACTCAAGATGTTCTTCAACTCAAGATGTTCTTCACCTCAAGGTGTTCTTTAACTCAAGATGTTCTTCACCTCAAGATGTTCTTCAACTCAAGATGTTCTTTAACTCAAGATGTTCTTCAACTCAAGATGTTCTTCACCTCAAGGTGTTCTTCACCTCAAGGTGTTCTTCACCTCGAGATGTTCTTTAACTCAAGATGTTCTTCAACTCAAGGTGTTCTTTAACTCAAGATGTTCTTCACCTCAAGATGTTCTTCAACTCAAGGTGTTCTTCAACTCAAGATGTTCTTCACCTCAAGATGTTCTTCAACTCAAGGTGTTCTTCAACTCAAGATGTTCTTCACCTCAAGATGTTCTTCACCTCAAGATGTTCTTTAACTCAAGATGTTCTTCACCTCAAGATGTTCTTCAACTCAAGATGTTCTTCAACTCAAGATGCTCTTCAACTCAAGATGTTCTTCAACTCAAGATGTTCTTCATCTCAAGATGTTCTTCAACTCAAGATGTTCTTCAACTCAAGATGCTCTTCAACTCAAGATGCTCTTCATCTCAAGATGTTCTTCATCTCAAGATGTTCTTCACCTCAAGATGTTCTTCAACTCAAGATGTCCTTCAACTCAAGATGCTCTTCAACTCAAGATGCTCTTCATCTCAAGATGTTCTTCATCTCAAGATGTTCTTCACCTCAAGATGTTCTTCAACTCAAGATGTTCTTCATCTCAAGATGTTCTTCATCTCAAGATGTTCTTCAACTCAAGATGTTCTTCAACTCAAGATGCTCTTCAACTCAAGATGTTCTTCAACTCAAGATGTTCTTCACCTCAAGATGTTCTTTAACTCAAGATGTTCTTCACCTCAAGAGGTTCTTCAACTCAAGATGTTCTTCAACTCAAGAGGTTCTTCAACTCAAGATGTTCTTCAACTCAAGATGCTCTTCAACTCAAGATGCTCTTCAACTCAAGATGCTCTTCATCTCAAGATGTTCTTCATCTCAAGATGTTCTTCACCTCAAGATGTTCTTCAACTCAAGATGTTCTTCAACTCAAGATGCTCTTCAACTCAAGATGCTCTTCATCTCAAGATGTTCTTCATCTCAAGATGTTCTTCACCTCAAGATGTTCTTCAACTCAAGATGTTCTTCATCTCAAGATGTTCTTCATCTCAAGATGTTCTTCAACTCAAGATGTTCTTCAACTCAAGATGCTCTTCAACTCAAGATGTTCTTCAACTCAAGATGTTCTTCACCTCAAGATGTTCTTTAACTCAAGATGTTCTTCACCTCAAGAGGTTCTTCAACTCAAGATGTTCTTCAACTCAAGATGCTCTTCAACTCAAGATGTTCTTCAACTCAAGATGTTCTTCACCTCAAGATGTTCTTTAACTCAAGATGTTCTTCACCTCAAGATGTTCTTTAACTCAAGATGTTCTTCACCTCAAGGTGTTCTTCAACTCAAGATGTTCTTTAACTCAAGATGTTCTTCACCTCAAGGTGTTCTTCAACTCAAGATGTTCTTTAACTCAAGATGTTCTTCAACTCAAGATGTTCTTCATCTCAAGATGTTCTTCAACTCAAGATGTTCTTCATCTCAAGATGTTCTTCACCTCAAGGTGTTCTTCAACTCAAGATGTTCTTTAACTCAAGATGTTCTTCAACTCAAGATGTTCTTTAACTCAAGATGTTCTTCACCTCAAGATGTTCTTCAACTCAAGGTGTTCTTCAACTCAAGATGTTCTTCACCTCAAGATGTTCTTCAACTCAAGATGTTCTTTAACTCAAGATGTTCTTCACCTCAAGGTGTTCTTCAACTCAAAATGTTCTTTAACTCAAGATGTTCTTCAACTCAAGATGTTCTTCACCTCAAGATGTTCTTTAACTCAAGATGTTCTTCACCTCAAGATGTTCTCTAACTCAAGATGTTCTTCACCTCAAGGTGTTCTTCAACTCAAGATGTTCTTTAACTCAAGATGTTCTTCACCTCAAGGTGTTCTTCAACTCAAGATGTTCTTTAACTCAAGATGTTCTTCACCTCAAGATGTTCTTTAACTCAAGATGTTCTTCACCTCAAGATGTTCTTCACCTCAAGATGTTCTTCAACTCAAGATGTTCTTCAACTCAAGATGCTCTTCAACTCAAGATGTTCTTCAACTCAAGATGTTCTTCATCTCAAGATGTTCTTCAACTCAAGATGCTCTTCAACTCAAGATGCTCTTCATCTCAAGATGTTCTTCACCTCAAGATGTTCTTCAACTCAAGATGTTCTTCAACTCAAGATGCTCTTCATCTCAAGATGTTCTTCACCTCAAGATGTTCTTCAACTCAAGATGTTCTTCATCTCAAGATGTTCTTCATCTCAAGATGTTCTTCAACTCAAGATGTTTTTCAACTCAAGATGCTCTTCAACTCAAGATGTTCTTCAACTCAAGATGTTCTTCACCTCAAGATGTTCTTTAACTCAAGATGTTCTTCACCTCAAGATGTTCTTCAACTCAAGATGTTCTTCAACTCAAGATGCTCTTCAACTCAAGATGTTCTTCAACTCAAGATGTTCTTCACCTCAAGATGTTCTTTAACTCAAGATGTTCTTCACCTCAAGATGTTCTTTAACTCAAGATGTTCTTCACCTCAAGGTGTTCTTCAACTCAAGATGTTCTTTAACTCAAGATGTTCTTCACCTCAAGGTGTTCTTCAACTCAAGATGTTCTTTAACTCAAGATGTTCTTCAACTCAAGATGTTCTTCATCTCAAGATGTTCTTCAACTCAAGATGTTCTTCATCTCAAGATGTTCTTCACCTCAAGGTGTTCTTCAACTCAAGATGTTCTTTAACTCAAGATGTTCTTCAACTCAAGATGTTCTTTAACTCAAGATGTTCTTCACCTCAAGATGTTCTTCAACTCAAGGTGTTCTTTAACTCAAGATGTTCTTCACCTCAAGATGTTCTTCAACTCAAGGTGTTCTTCAACTCAAGATGTTCTTCACCTCAAGATGTTCTTCAACTCAAGATGTTCTTTAACTCAGGATGTTCTTCACCTCAAGGTGTTCTTCAACTCAAGATGTTCTTCAACTCAAGATGTTCTTCACCTCAAGATGTTCTTCAACTCAAGATGTTCTTTAACTCAAGATGTTCTTCACCTCAAGGTGTTCTTCAACTCAAGATGATCTTCAACTCAAGATGTTCTTCAACTCAAGATGTTCTTCAACTCAAGATGTTCTTTAACTCAAGATGTTCTTCAACTCAAGATGTTCTTCACCTCAAGGTGTTCTTTAACTCAAGATGTTCTTCACCTCAAGATGTTCTTCAACTCAAGATGTTCTTTAACTCAAGATGTTCTTCAACTCAAGATGTTCTTCACCTCAAGGTGTTCTTCACCTCAAGGTGTTCTTCACCTCGAGATGTTCTTTAACTCAAGATGTTCTTCAACTCAAGGTGTTCTTTAACTCAAGATGTTCTTCACCTCAAGATGTTCTTCAACTCAAGGTGTTCTTCAACTCAAGATGTTCTTCACCTCAAGATGTTCTTCAACTCAAGATGTTCTTTAACTCAAGATGTTCTTCACCTCAAGGTGTTCTTCAACTCAAGATGTTCTTCAACTCAAGATGTTCTTCACCTCAAGATGTTCTTCAACTCAAGATGTTCTTTAACTCAAGATGTTCTTCACCTCAAGGTGTTCTTCAACTCAAGATGATCTTCAACTCAAGATGTTCTTCAACTCAAGATGTTCTTCAACTCAAGATGTTCTTTAACTCAAGATGTTCTTCAACTCAAGATGTTCTTCACCTCAAGGTGTTCTTCACCTCAAGGTGTTCTTCACCTCAAGATGTTCTTTAACTCAAGATGTTCTTCAACTCAAGATGTTCTTTAACTCAAGGTGTTCTTCACCTCAAGGTGTTCTTCACCTCAAGGTGTTCTTCACCTCAAGATGTTCTTTAACTCAAGATGTTCTTCAACTCAAGATGTTCTAATATGAATTACTAGTAGTTGTTAGTTGGAATTTTGTTTCTCTTAAAGAAACTAAAGGCGATGACATCTGTACACACTGTCAAACACACTGTCAAACTGTTTGCCCCGTACACACTCTCAAACACTTTGTCAAACACTTTGTCAAACTGTTTGCCCCGTACACACTGTCAAACACTTTGTCAAACACTTTGTCAAACTGTTTTCCCCGTACACACTGTCAAACACTTTGTCAAACACTTTGTCAAACTGTTTGTCCCGTACACACTGTCAAACACTTTGTCAAACACTTTGTCAAACTGTTTGTCCCGTACACACTGTCAAACACTTTGTCAAACTGTTTGTCCCGTACACACTGTCAAACACACTGTCAAACTGTTTGCCCCGTACACACTGTCAAACACTTTGTCAAACACTTTGTCAAACTGTTTGTCCCGTACACACTGTCAAACACACTGTCAAACTGTTTGCCCCGTACACACTGTCAAACACTTTGTCAAACACTTTGTCAAACTGTTTGCCCCGTACACACTGTCAAACACTTTGTCAAACTGTTTGTCCCGTACACACTGTCAAACACTTTGTCAAACTGTTTGTCCCGTACACACTGTCAAACACTTTGTCAAACTGTTTGTCCCGTACACACTGTCAAACATTTTGTCAAACTGTTTGTCCCGTACACACTGTCAAACACTTTGTCAAACTGTTTGTACCGTACACACTGTCAAACTGTTTGTCAAACTGTTTGCCCTGTACACACTGTCAAACACTTTGTCAAACTGTTTGCCCTGTACACACTGTCAAACACTTTGTCAAACTGTTTGCCCTGTACACACTGTCAAACACTTTGTCAAACTGTTTGTCCCGTACACACTGTCAAACACTTTGTCAAACTGTTTGCCCTGTACACACTGTCAAACACTTTGTCAAACTGTTTGCCCTGTACACACTGACAAACACTTTGTCAAACTGTTTGTCCCGTACACACTGTCAAACACTTTGTCAAACTGTTTGCCCTGTACACACTGTCAAACACTTTGTCAAACTGTTTGCCCTGTACACACTGACAAACACTTTGTCAAACTGTTTGTCCTGTACACACTGTCAAACACTTCGTCAAACTGTTTGTCCTGTACACACTGTCAAACACTTTGTCAAACTGTTTGTCCTGTACACACTGTCAAACACTTTGTCAAACTGTTTGCCCCGTACACACTGTCAAACACTTTGTCAAACTGTTTGCCCTGTACACACTGACAAACACTTTGTCAAACTGTTTGTCCTGTACACACTGTCAAACACTTTGTCAAACTGTTTGCCCCGTACACACTGTCAAACACTTTGTCAAACTGTTTGTCAAGTTTGTTAAAATCCGTTGGCTAGCAGTTTTGTTTAACATTTTACGAGATCCAAAATATTTTTGTTTCAAACTTTAGATTTAATTTTTTTTAGAATTGACATGAAAATGATGAGGGAGTGATGAGAAGGTGATGAGAGAGTCATGAGATAGTCATGAGAGAGTGATGAGAAGGTGATGAGAGAGCGATGAGAGAGTGATGAGAGTCACAAGGAGTCACAAGGAAAAGGGATCACCAAAACGCGCCATACGCCCATCCAAGGTTGATCCTAGTGCAGCAAGTGCACACTTCTGACCCTCTCCCAATCTCACCTCATCCCATGCACCAGGTATAGGACTTGGCACACAGGCTTCACCACCAGAGGAGTCAGGGTTTTAGACTCATAGTGGATCACTCTCACCCCACCTGAACCCTAGGAAAACAATCTCAACCAACAAGCGCTGGGAGAAAATGAATCCATCACTGGGTTCAGGAATTTACCCGGATTAGTTCAGCCTCACATACAGCACCCGTGCTCGGACACGGACGCTGGACGTCAGACATTAACCTCTCACGCCACAGGAAGGCTCCGGTGTTTCTCTCTAGTAGATAAAATTACACTAACCTGAGAATTATCTTATCCAAGTTCCTCTTGAAGGACTCGACAGAGGGTGCACCAACCAGCTCACCTGTAAGGGCATTCCATACACTGCACACCTTCACTGTCATCAGGTCTCGGAACTTATTCGTACGGAATCTTGGTACATCTAACTTGTAACTATGACACCTAGTTGGGTTCAAGTTGAACGAGAAGATACTTGTGGGGACAAGGGTGCTATGACCCCTAATGATCTTATAAGTCTCGATCAATTGTCCTCGAAGTCTACGCTGCTCCAGGGTTAGGAGTTCTAGGTCTATCAGCCGCCTCTAATAACCTTTGTTCCGGATCTCAGGTATCAACTTGGTCGCTCGGGCCTGAATTCATTCCAAGCGTTCCACGTCGCACCTATATGTCGGAGACCAGAACTGAAACCAGAACATCACTCCCCACTTGGAACCTTTGCACTCCAAACCGTACTCCCAAACCTGACAAAAGAAGAACCACCACCAGGCATAGGAGTACAGTTTTGGTACAATCATTAGCTCCAACATTTATCCTGGACTTGTTCAGTCAAACCCGCCAATCACTTCCCCCTTCACAGGGGCCACCCGAAGGGAGTCCGATGTGTCCTGATCTCTCTCGCCGCGGAAAGGCGCCCAGTTTTCTCTTAGTTGGTTGGTTGGAGTTGAAGTAAGAGTGCTATCAGACTCTCATCTCAACTCCGAGGTCAAGTCAGGGAGGCGCTTGACAGCTCAGTAAGCCAGCTCACTGAGTATCCTGTCAAGTCGCCTTTTGAATGTGTCAACAGTCAGGCTGCTGACAACGTTTTCTGGCAGTCTGTTCCAAACATTACAGATCTTTACCAGCATGAAGTTCTCCACCTTTGCAGTGGTGAACCTAGGCGGAACCACCTTCCACCCGTGGTTGCGGGTGAGGTTCACACACAGTGAAAAAAGTCTTCGGGATCTACTCGACTTATCCCTCGAAGGATCTTAAAAGTCTCAATAAGTTGACCCCTCAAACGTCGCTGCTCAAGCGTGAAGAGGCCCAGATCTCCTATCCGACGTGTGTATCACTTAGATCGGATTTCAGGTACAAGGAACTGGACCGCAAACTCCAAAAGAGGTCTTACCAGAGAGTTGTACAGGGTGAGGACTGTCTCTCTGTTTCTGTATCTGAATTGCCTCTTGATGTACCCTAGGATCTTGTTTGCTCTCTTCTCAGCTTCCAGGCACTGTCGAGAGAACTTGAGATCCCTGGTGATCATAACTCCAAGATCCTTCTGTACATCAGTGGGTCCTATTTGGGCTCCAAGTAGCGTGTAGAAAGCTTCAGCGTTCCTACGACCAGCATGAAGTACTCTACACTTGTCCACGTTGTGATGAGAGAGTGATGAGAGAGTTATGAGAGAGTTATGAGAGGGTGATGAGAGAGTGATGAGATAATTATGAGAGGGTGATGAGAGAGTGATGAGATAGTTATGAGAGGTTGATGAGAGGGTGATGAGATAGTGATGAGAGAGTGATGAGAGGGTGATGAGCGGGTGATGAGAGGGTGATGAGAGAGTGATGAGAGGGTGATGAGAGAGTGATGAAAGGGTGATGTATATCATTCTCATTCATATCTTTATTTACAGTCTTTTTTTTCCATAGAAATAAACTAAGGAAATAATTGTCCCGGAAAATGAACTATAAAGTTATAAAGAAACTTCAAAAGAGAGAAGTTTTAATGAATGTAAAGATCATTATTTTAACACAATGAGTTTTTATTATAAAGAGAATGTTTTAAAATCTCCATTTGCATTTTACATAATTGAATAGAAGCTGTGATATGAAAATTACTTGAATGGAAAACATTTTACCAGAATATCTAATACCAATACCATCTAATACCAATACTATCTAATACCTATACTATCTAATACCAATACTATCTAATACCAATACTATCTAATACCAATACTATCTAATACCAATACTATCTAATACCAATACTATCTAATACCAATACTATCTAATACCAATGCTATCTAATACCAATACTATCTAATACCAATACTATCTAATACCAATATTATCTAATACCAATGCTATCTAATACCAATACTATCTAATACCAATACTATCTAATACCAATATTATCTAATACCAATGCTATCTAATACCAATTCTATCTAATACCAATACTATCTAATACCCATAGTATCTAATACCAATACCATCTGATACCGATACTAGTGGCTCACTGTACCATTTAATACTTCAAACTGTTTACTAACTTTATTTAGTATTTTATAATGTTTTTTTCTAAGGACTATAAAATATATTAACATTTCATTGCGTCTTTGAATTACCAAAAGTATTTCCATTTTACCTAAAATAGAATATTAACACTTAAGGAGCAATTACAAGATGCCACTGTATTACTGCTGTAACATTTCATTGCGCTGTAATTAATCACCACAATATAGTAAATACATTGGGGAGGAAGAGTGCTCTACCAACAGTGAATATACTTCAATGTACATATGCTTAAATGGCTCAAATATATTGGAATTAACTCTCATAGTGTTTAATTGACGACATAATTACATGTGAATGATTTCTTCTAATTTGATGACGTACCTTTTGAGTGCTAATTAGAGGGTGTAACTAATCACCCGGCTTCCACAGGTAAAAACTCACAGAGTGATTTTTAGCAGAGATATCGGCAATTAATGCTGCACTGAAAGGGAGTAACCTGAAACATAGATAGATTTCTTTGAGATATTGCAACTCATTACTCTGAACTAAAGACAACATTTTACTCTGAAAAATATTGTTCCTACTAAAGATATCATCATGTGTATATTATATAACATATCTGTTCTACTCTATTTTATTTATAGTTTCTAAATATCTCTGTTAATTAGAACAGATGTTCGTTCATAATAAACCAAAACAATCTGCAAGATTAGATGTGTTGCCATTGTTTGTGTTTCAGAGGGAAGATCCTATAATTGTTTGGTTGTTTTGCCGCTAGAGACCTAAGGACTCGACTCACAATTAATTACATCGTTCTGAAGCAGTTTCTGCAGCTTAATTTGCATACCATCAAAGACAGCTTAAGCAGCTCTTCTCCTTCCTTCCTTTTATCGCAACTAAATCATTATTGGAATAAGTTCACTTGTATTTCTTCAGCCCCTTTCTGTTCTAGTGCTCATATCCAGTCACTCGAACTGAGAGGCAGAACTGCTTTTTACGGCGCGATAAGGAGTTGATATTACGCAATGTATGTTTATTTATATAAATTGAAATGATTTAAATAGTTTCTAAGATTCTATTCTCTCTTGGTGAATCAAACACTCGCACTTATAATAATGTAAAACAGCTTATGTGTAAACACGACAATTATGTGAATAAATTTACTGCTTAAGGAATTATATTGCAATCATACGGCAGACTAAGGAACATCAATCTTTATTTTAGATTTTACCTCATTTGTTTTCGTATGAGGTAACCGAATTAAAGTACCGTAGTAAAAACGGTAACTGAGGAAAGTCACATTGCAAAGAGATTGACCAATCATTTTCTTAAATCTTAAATATTGGCAAATGATCTTCTCAAGGAAGATATTCATTTAATGTCTTATAAAATGCAAAGCCATCGAGAACTCACACATCAGATCATTGCATTGGAGGATATTTTTATGTTGCATGAGTTAAGTAATTCAAATTATTTTATTCTATTTAATATATGCTAAATAGAAAAAAATGAAATGAATCTTCACACTCTCAAAAATAACGGCAAAGTGAGGACTGAAGGGAAATAAGAATTATGGAACAAATAATTTAGCCTAATAACACTAATTCAGTTGATTGTAGTTAGAGTTCACAACGCACTGTGCGGTAACTAGGGATTTGTTGCTACAACATTTAGTTAATTTCAACTAGTATTTATTTTACCAGGCACCCCATGCCATTTGATTTGTCCCCTTTAGACTTTTTCTCAGGGGGTTTGTAGAATAAAGAGTATTCCTCTCTCTACCATCCGCCATTAGGAGTAGGAGTGTAGGAGTCATGCGTCCGTAGACTTTGCTGAGAAGTCTGAACTTCCTATTGGTACTTTACTGGCTACTGTCATGGTTCTTTACTGGGTACTGTCATGGTGCTTTACTGGGTACTGTCATGGTTCTTTACTGGGTACTGTCATGGTACTTTACTGGGTACTGTCATGGTACTTTACTGGGTACTGTCATGGTGCTTTACTGGGTACTGTCATGGTACTTTACTGGGTACTGTCATGGTACATTACTGGGTACTGTCATGGTACTTTACTGGGTACTGTCATGGTACTTTACTGGGTACTGTCATGGTACTTTACTGGCTACTGTCATGGTGCTTTACTGGGTACTGTCATGGTACTTTACTGGGTACTGTCATGGTACTTTACTGGGTACTGTCATGGTGCATTACTGGGTACTGTCATGGTACTTTACTGGCTACTGTCATGGTGCTTTACTGGGTACTGTCATGGTACTTTACTGGGTACTGTCATGGTACATCATAACACACATCACAAGGAAGAGAGTTAAAAGTCACACTAATATCACAAGGAAGAGAGTTAAAAGTCACACTAATATCACAAGGAAGAGAGTTAAAAGTCACAATAACATCACAAGGAAGAGAGTTAAAAGTCACAATAACATCACAAGGAAGAGAGTTAAAAGTCACAATAACATCACAAGGAAGAGAGTTAAAAGCGTCACACTAACATCACAAGGAAGAGAGTTAAAAGTCACACTAATATCACAAGGAAGAGAGTTAAAAGTCACACTAACATCACAAGGAAGAGAGTTAAAAGTCACACTAACATCACAAGGAAGAGAGTTAAAAGTCACACTAACATCACAAGGAAGAGAGTTAAAAGTCACACTAACATCACAAGGAAGAGAGTTAAAAGTCACAATAACATCACAAGGAAGAGAGTTAAAAGCGTCACACTAACATCACAAGGAAGAGAGTTAAAAGTCACACTAACATCACAAGGAAGAGAGTTAGAAGTCACACTAACATCACAAGGAAGAGAGTTAAAAGCGTCACACTAACATCACAAGGAAGAGAGTTAAAAGCGTCACACTAACATCACAAGGAAGAGAGTTAAAAGCGTCACACTAACATCACAAGGAAGAGAGTTAGAAGTCACACTAACATCACAAGGAAGAGAGTTAAAAGCGTCACACTAACATCACAAGGAAGAGAGTTAAAAGCGTCACACTAACATCATAAGTAAGAGAGTTAAAAGTCACACTAACATCACAAGGAAGAGAGTTAAAAGTCACACTAACATCACAAGGAAGAGAGTTAGAAGTCACACTAACATCACAAGGAAGAGAGTTAAAAGTCACACTAACATCACAAGGAAGAGAGTTAAAAGCGTCACACTAACATCACAAGGAAGAGAGTTAAAAGCGTCACACTAACATCACAATGAAGAGAGTTAAAAGCGTCACACTAACATCACAAGGAAGAGAGTTAAAAGCGTCACACTAACATCACAAGAAAGAGAGTTAAAAGTCACACTAATATCACAAGGAAGAGAGCTAAAAGTCACACTAACATCACAAGGAAGAGAGTTAAAAGCGTCACACTAACATCACAAGGAAGAGAGTTAAAAGCGTCACACTAACATCACAAGGAAGAGAGTTAAAAGCGTCACACTAACATCACAAGGAAGAGAGTTAAAAGCGTCACACTAACATCACAAGAAAGAGAGTTAAAAGTCACACTAATATCACAAGGAAGAGAGCTAAAAGTCACACTAATATCACAAGGAAGAGAGTTAAAAGTCACACTAACATCACAAGGAAGAGAGTTAAAAGTCACACTAATATCACAAGGAAGAGAGTTAAAAGTCACACTAACATCACAAGGAAGAGAGTTAAAAGTCACACTAATATCACAAGGAAGAGAGTTAAAAGTCACACTAACATTACAAGGAAGAGAATTAAAAGTCACACTAACATCACAAGGAAGAGAGTTAAAAGTCACACTATTATCACAAGGAAGAGAGCTAAAAGTCACACTAACATCATAAGTAAGAGAGTTAAAAGTCACACTAACATCACAAGGAAGAGAGTTAAAAGTCACACTAACATCACAGCTTCTTCTCTACTCACAAACAGTGAAGAACAATCGGATATTATTGAGAAAAAGAACAGCTAATGAATTAGCTAAAGGGAGGTGACGAGTACGAGTGAATGATGTGACGAGTACGAGTGAATGATGTGACGAGTATGAGTGAGTGGTATGACGAGTACGAGTGAGTGATGTAACGAATACAAGTGAGTGATGTGACGAATACAAGTGAGTGATGTGACGAGTGCGAGAGAGTGATGTGACGAGTACGAGTGAGTGATGTGACGAGTACAAGTGAGTGATGTGACGAGTACGAGTGAGTGATGTGACGAGTACAAGTGAGTGATGTGACGAGTACGAGTGAGTGATGTGACGAGTACGAGTGAGTGATGTGACGAGTACAAGTGAGTGATGTGACGAGTACGAGTGAGTGATGTGACGAGTACAAGTGAGTGATGTGACGAGTACGAATGAGTGATGTGACGAGTACAAGTGAGTGATGTGACGAATACGAGTGAATGATGTGACGAGTACGAGTGAATGATGTGACGAGTACGAGTGAGTGATGTGACGAGTACAAGTGAGTGATGTGACGAGTACGAGTGAGTGATGTGACGAGTACAAGTGAGTGATGTGACGAGTACGAGTGAGTGATGTGACGAGTACAAGTGAGTGATGTGACGAGTACGAGTGAATGATGTGACGAGTACGAGTGAGTGATGTGACGAGTACGAGTGAGTGATGTGACGAGTACGAGTGAGTGATGTGACAAGTACGAGTGATGTAACGAATACGAGTTAGTGATGTGACGAGTACGAGTGAGTGATGTGACGAGTACAAGTGAGTGATGTGACGAGTACGAGTGAATGATGTGACGAGTACGAGTGAGTGATGTGACGAGTACGAGTGAGTGATGTGACGAGTACGAGTGATGTAACGAGTACGAGTTAGTGATGTGATGTGACTGTTCTATTCACATCATTTATTCCTATTTATTATTTCACGCTATGACATCATTGTTCATTTCTAATATTGTTTATACATTAGAATTCATTGTTTGAAGTTCTATGAAAAGAAGAAATTTGCTGCAGTTTTCCTCTCTTCTCTATTTTTGCCATTAATTTTCAATTAAGAAATGATTGAATTTCAGCAAAGTTATTTTTGTGTAGCCAATACTTTTTTTCTTATTAATTCAGAGTTTAATTTCTGACGGTAAAGTACCTAATTGTTATTTTGATGTTATGATAATTTGAAGTTCCAAAGAAGTGTTGGTAGTTACTTTCCACACAGTCAAGAGATAGGCTACACATTACACTGGTAGAAGTGGTATAGCGTATCCATTAAACTATCTCCGTACTATCATTCTTAGTAAACTACATGATGAAAATGTTTAACTTCATTTAGTGAGTGTATTGATTTTAATCATTACCTATCATATTCTGTATAATGATATCATTAATGATCTCTGCATACTAATATAGAATTAGTTAATATGAGTTAGATGATACTGTAGATAGTATGGATGTACTTATTAGTACTAGTGTGTGTTTTAACTAAGCAGTAAGAGTAATGAGGCCAATACTCCACCATTTCTGAGTTTTGTTTGAACCATTCCCTATCACTACAAATGAACTCTTCGGAACTTTACTCAAACAATACTTAGTATCAGTTAGAGATAGTTGGTGGTAGGGGGAAGATAAAACACGTACTGACACTACCATCTCTCACTATCACCTATCACTGCCTGTACACTACCATCTCTCACTATCACCTATCACTGCCTGTACACTACCATCTCTCACTATCACCTATCACTGCCTGAACACTACCATCTCTCACTATCACCTATCACTGCCTGTACAATACCATCTCTCACTATCACCTATCACTGCCTGTACACTACCATCTCTCACTATCACCTATCACTGCCTGTACACTACCATCTCTCACTATCACCTATCACTGCCTGTACAATACCATCTCTCACTATCACCTATCACTGCCTGTACACTACCATCTATCACTATCACCTATCACTGCCTGTACACTACCATCTCTCACTATCATCTATCACTGCACTACCACTCCTTTTTATGACTAATTCTATTTAGAGCTGTTAAAGCTATTGTACAACATGATATATTCTAAAAAGATTATTTGCTTTGACCGTTAATAATTTTCTAGTTAAGTTTTAGAAGACATATTAATAATATTTTGGTTATTATTTGAATGTTCTCCATAAAATGTGCTGGCTGTTAATTTCTTGCATTAACTGTCACTCGTTTCTTTTTCAGATGCGTCTGTACTCTTGGAAAGACTCAAAGGAGATTAGGAAATGGGTGAATATATAGTGTACATACTCTTTAAAATGGCTCAGTTGTTTCTAGCAGTTAATAATGAAATATATTCTTAGACCAAACAAGTACAAGTACATTATTGCGACATTTCTCACATTTAGCAAGAATTACAGTATGAATGAATAAACATTTAGTAACTAGAAATAAAGAATGTGTCCTACTTTTTATTTGAATCAACTCATTTACTTTCGTTATACAAAACTGATAGATTTATAATGAAGTTAAAATAAAATCAATAGCTGTAGGTACCAGACACATCAATAGCTGTAGGTACAAGGCACATCAATAACTGTAGGTACATGGCACATCAATAGCTGTAGGTACAAGGCACATCAATAACTGTAGGTACAAGGCACATCAATAGCTGTAGGTACAAGGCACATCAATAGCTGTTGGTACAAGGCACATCAATAGCTGTAGGTACAAGGCACACCAATAGCAGTATTCTCTCCTCTCACTTTCAAAGAATACACACACAGACAGAGAAAAGGCCGAGTTCTGTGTTTGAAAGGTACCTTAATTAGTTTCAAAGTGACTGAGATTTTAAAAATCACATCCAGGCTGAATGTACTAGCAGTTGTGAATGGTTGTGGAGCTCTGCCTCAGCTTTAGATAGGACACTTTTACTTCTGAGTGAGATGGTGGTAGTTAATTTCTTTCTTTATTTCATTGAGTTTGAGAAGGGAATTTGAAGTACGCAACTAGAGGTTTATTTATTTCTTCGGAGCGCTAAAAGAACCTTGATAAATGCTAATTTGAACTCTGGACAATTTTTGCTAAATGTCGTCGATAACTTACCAAGTACGAATGTTTTATTCCAAATGGACTGCGATGACGCGGACTTTGAGAAAAATCCTTAAATTGGGTCGTCTGTTTAGAGGAGATTAAGCGGAATTTTTTCGATTGAAAAGACATCAGAAATTTGGTTTGGATGAAAAAATAAGCGAGGAAAGTTTTACAGTAGCTCCGACATTAATGGATTATAAATTGGCTTGGATTGGATATGGAATTAGTTTCTAACGAGTTAGAATGACTTTTTGGATATTTCTCCTGGAAATGCACAGAAAAAAACTATTTACCAAGAGGGCTTCAAAACTTTGAACTGTAATATCTTAGTACAGAAAATAAATTGCAACTCTCCATGACGAAAATTGTAGTGAATTAAGTAGGCTGTAAATATATGTATATAATTACCTCAAAGTAACAAAGTTGGGGGCACAAAAATAGGCAGGCAAGTTAGTGAGGGACTTTGGAGATTAGGGACTTTGTACAGCTAATCACGTTAGCTTTTTCCTTTCAATTCTTTTTCTATTAATTATTAATGAGGCCATAATAGCTGCAAAGTATGTTACTAAAGTCTTAAGAGGTACACTTCGTAAATATAAAGGCTGGCACAAATTAATGTATTAGTTATAGGAAGTTAACGATAGGGAATAAAGAAGCTGTTTCCTCTGTCCAAGAGAAAATAATAATGATATCCTTGTGTTAATTTGATTGTGAATAACTGTAGAGTCAGACATCAACTTTAGTGCATTAATCCAAACCTGATAACAGGATTAGGAGAGTGCACTCCATGTACAAAAGCTTTTTCTATTCCGCACATAGAAATGTTAACAGATGCGCCAGAAAGTGTATTTTTATTCGAGGATTATTATAAAAACCTCGAGTCTACAGATGAGGAGGCAAATCCGGAACAAAATAAATAAATATTGTGGTCACTTTTTAGAAATAGTTTGTGGGTAAAGGAGAGAGAAAACGTTTGCAAACTTAAAAACTATACATTAGTAAGTTATTTCTGTTTCACTGATATTATTTCAGTAATTTATGCACAAGTGTATTGCCAGGTACCAATGTACTGAAGATATTTCATATATTAAATAAATAATGACTTGAGATTAGGCACAGCTGTGAATAAATAACATCTAACTCTGTTATTACATCAATCTTTTCATCATATTTTATAGCAATGCTGTCATTCCAATGCTATGTTCTAATTAATGTTTAATTCCTTTCAGACACAGCAACTCTTGGGAAGATCGGTGATGGCCTCGTCTCAAATTTCCAGAAGCCCTATCGAAATTTCAAATATGAAGTTAAAATTTCAGGAAGAAAAAGTTAGCTGCCGAATTCACTTCACATTAGATTCCAATTTCAGTTTTTTATCAGTAGGGCTTCCTAAAAAGTTGCAGTTTTACCTTATTTGACTCGCTGCAAATTCTTGCAGAAATTTAACTTCGGAAAGTAGTTCCTTAAATGGCATGATCCAATTCTACAGACATATGAGCTAAAATAAGATTCCATTAATTTACTAATGTCTGCTGGCAGTTAATATCTTTAAATGAATAAAATATTAAACTCAATTTAGTATAACAAAATGTAATTCTTTTTGGATAATTCTCTTTAAAATCTTGAGAAAAAAGGATGGTTTCAAAAGGTTTTAATTACGAGTTTGAATCTGATTTCCTGGAAGTAATTTTTGATTTTCATCTCATATTCGGATGGGGAAACATGAATTGGATTTCCTGAAGCAAACTCACTGTTGAACATCTCTGCAGTTGATAATTTACAAATTCTCAGCTCTAATTAATTACTAATAGGTTATATATTAGAACTATTTTCTATTCAATCTAAACATTTTTAAATTCATGTCTGTTAATTATATTTATACAGCAGTAGAAGTCCTCGTATCCGAACTTTACAACAGTTCAAATATGAAGTGGCTGATGTATGTTGATTAGATATAACTTTTTTTTGATACGGCTATTTTTTCGGAAACATTATTGTATTTAAATATAAGCCGAGATGCAAGAGGTTGCCACTTCGAAGTTGCATTTCAGTTTACCAACAACGACGGGAAGAAAGTTGCCATGAGTCACCAAATTCTTCTCTCTGGTCTAGAGCTTCAGGTTTCACGAGACTCGAACTCTTTTATGTTTAGTTCGTTGTCGTCGAAACCTGCAACTCGAAAGCCATGTCCTGCTCTTCCGTGCAGAGATTCTAAGGAGTGGAACTTTGCACCGTACAGAGACAGCATGGAGCAATAACTAATTAAATATTTGAATGCTTTTTTAAACATCTCGTACTATAACCATATTTTATGCAACTTTGGTGTCCTTTTTGAAAGTCAAACTTTGTATCACGTATTATGAGGAGTAAAAAATGAATATTTTAATTCATTTTCTATAGGGAAAATGTATATTTGAATAATTTAAAAAGAATCATTATGTTCATTAGTTGTGAATTTTTATTTCATTACAAACATTCTGTTTCATTCAATATACAATTATCCATAGTTTAATTTAAGATTATGCTCTAAGTTAAATAAATGTGTTTGTTCATGATTTACTTTGTGGAATAATTCGAATTCCTAATTGATAAACCATTCTAGAAATTTGCCATTGTGTTCTTTAGGACGGAGAAGAGGCCCCTAAAATCATTCCAAGAATGGACTTCCACTCTCATTTTTTATTCTCGTCGCAGACAATAATAGAGTACAAGGGGGGGGGGATTACGGGAGGAAGGGGAGTTACATGAGGAGGGGATTGCAGGAGGAAGGGGGATTACAGGAGAGAGGAGGTTACAGGAGGAAGTGAATTACTGGAGGGTGGATTTTCGTCTAAGATTGATTCTTCAGTAAAAAAATCACCTAATTTTGTCCCCCAGAATTGACACAGAAATAGAAAAATTGAAGAGAATTCCAATGTAGAATTACATGTACTTTAAATTGAAGACTGTTAGAAAGGGAAGCACAGGAGAAGATGTTAGGTAACTGTCAGAAAAGGAGACAGAGGAGAAGATGTTCTATGTTTATTGTACATTCATTATTCACTTCTAAGAGAACTAAATAGTTTTGTTTTAAAACAACGTCAATTTAACTACTTTTAAAGTTAGCTGATAAGTTGCTCGAAAACAATTGCTCGATGAACGATTGCTCGAAACACAATTGCTCGAAAAACAGTTGCTCGAACGAACACTTGATCGAAAAACAATGTCTCGAACGAACGATTGATCGAAAGAACGATTGGTCGAATGAATAATTGCTAGAATGAACAAACACTCAGACGATACAAAAAATGAAATAGTTAATATTAGTTACTAATTAGAAACAAAGGAGGGTTAGTAGGTGCAGCTAATCAAAGAGATTCAACCTCATGATTAACTGACTTTCAACAATTGATCGAATGAACAATAACCTGAATGATCAATCGCTCAAATAATCAAATTTCGAGTAATCAATTGCTTAATTTAAAAGAAGAGGAAGAATCAACAATATTAGGACTAGCAAAAAGAGGAAATATAAATGAACAAGTGGCACGAGTACAAGATGTCATGCTAAATGTCATGGGAACAACCGCTCCCAAATTAAATTTGCAGTTCCCATAACCGGAGTAGCTAAGACTTAACCTAACTTAGTCCTAAGAACATCTCGTCGGAGACCAGCTTAACGATTGACTGACAAAAAAAATGAAAATTGTAGTTTCCAAAATGGCTGTTCTTGTTCTATAAAAATAAGAAAACCAGGAGGGCAGAATTTATAAAAAGTATTACAATGATCAATAATAAATAGCGATAAAAAATGAAATATAGTTATTATATAAGTTACCAATTAAAAACCAAAACGATTAGGTGAAGCTAATCGAAATGATTCAACTTCAATATTAACCGACTTTAATCAATTTAAACACTATGAGCAATTGTTCATTCAAGTAATTGTTAATTCTAGCAATTGTTTTTCTAGCAATTTTTCATTTGAGCAATTATTGTTTTTCGAGTGATTGTTTTGGAGTAATTTACCTATAGCCCCCATTTTTACTAGTACCTGCAACTCCTTACGTAGGTAGGGGCAAAATCAAACCATTCCTATAAGTCAAAACAAATCAAATTTGATTTGACCCAATAAATGCTTTCTCTGGCTGTGAGTGTTTAATTGTTTTTCCAAAAATAAATGAAATAAATATAATAAAATAAATACTGTGGAAGGCAAAACGTAAAATGTAGCATCAGAATTTATTTATCATTTTGCAACATTATATTCAGCTTCTTTCAATTGTACTTCTAATTTACACTCTATTTATTGCTCTTATAGTACAGTTCTCATTATTATAATTATTACTACAGTCTATATATGATAATAAAATGACTAGTATATTCCTTAGAGGTTAATTATAAATTTTATGTAGTGTACATGACTTACATAACTGTGATTTAATAAAACTCACTTTGTAATTTTTTCTACAGATTTATACTACAAATTTGGAATTAAATTATGAACTATTTACGAGAAAAAAATATTATATATATTAATAATAATTTAATTAACTTAAACGATGTTATTTATTTAGAAATGGTTTCAATTTACTAAAACAAATTATTGATATTTTATCTAAATGTTCAATAAAAATTCTAATTATTGATCGATTTTATATTAAATTCACAATTTTTATCTATTTCACAATATATTTTAAAAATGACTTACCTATTATAAACAGCTGTGGTTATCATTTTCCACTCATAGGAAAAATTATAAAAATTATACTGGATAAACATTTTTCTATATAATGTGCGCTATATGAAAACTCGTGTTAATATATTTATACATTCCGAACCTCATGGTAAACATTTGCATCACACTGTATAAATAAAAATACAAGTTTGTCAATACATTTTTATATTTCTCCTATGTATGGAAACCCCAAGTCCACCCTGAATAATATCATATCCATTAAATTATGAAAGTGACAAAGTGAACTAAAACAGCATGACATCATTATTTACTAGAGTGTAAATGGTAAGTAATAATCACGCTTAACCAATTCAAAATATTATTTCACAAAAATCAAAGACAATTAACTCCTGTTGTTCACTCTAACCATCTGAGTAGTCTAATTTTCTCCATTAAACACTATAGCAAACAGAGAAAATGTAATAAACTTGCAGTATGTCCTTTGCAGGTGAAGCTGAAAAATAAGACCTGCTTTCGATATTGCGTGTAGTCGCTACACTAGCGTGTATTCGCTACACTAGCGTGTAGTCGCTACACTAGCGTGTATTCGCTACTCTAGCGTGTATTCGCTACACTAGCGTGTATTCGCTAGTCTAGCGTGTATTCGCTACAATAGTGTGTAGTCGCTACTATAGCGTGTAGTCGCTACTATAGCGTGTATTCGCTACTCTAGCGTGTATTCGCTACTCTAGCGTGTATTCGCTACACTAGCGTGTATTCGCAACTCTAGCGTGTATTCGCTACACTAGCGTGTAGTCGCTACACTAGCGTGTATTCGCTACTCTAGCGTGTATTCGCTACACTAGCGTGTAGTCGCTACTATAGCGTGTATTCGCTACTCTAGCGTGTATTCGCTACTCTAGCGTGTATTCGCTACACTAGCGTGTAGTCGCTACACTAGCGTGTATTCGCTACTCTAGCGTGTATTCGCTACACTAGCGTATATTCGCTACACCAACGTGTATTCGCTACTCTAGCGTGTATTCGCTACTCTAGCGTGTATTCGCTACTCTAGCGTGTATTCGCTACACTAGCGTGTATTCGCTACTCTAGCGTGTATTCGCTACACTAGCGTATATTCGCTACTCTAGCGTGTATTCGCTACTCTAGCGTGTATTCGCTACTCTAGCGTGTATTTGCTACTCTAGCGTGTATTCGCTACACTAGCGTGTATTCGCTACTCTAGCGTGTATTCGCTACACTAGCGTATATTCGCTACACTAGCGTGTATTCGCTACTCTAGCGTGTATTCGCTACTCTAGCGTGTATTCGCTACACTAGCGTGCAATACATTAACATACCTAACCAATAGCAGATTTACTCTAAAGTCTATTTTAAAATATATTAAGTGTTAGAAATGATATATGAAGAATATGGCATATGCATTGTCACAGTGATATGAACATCAGGCCTGTAGACCCTATATAGATGATGAGGCCTGTAAACACTATATAGATGATGAGGCCTGTAGACCCTATATAGATGATGAGGCCTGTAGACACTATATAGATGATGAGGCCTGTAGACCCTATATAGATGATGAGGCCTGTAGACCCTATATAGATGATGAGGCCTGTAGACCCTATATAGATGATGAGGCCTGTAGACACTATATAGATGATGAGGCCTGTAGACACTATATAGATGATGAGGCCTGTAGACACTTTTGATAGAGAGGCCTGTAGACACTGTAGATAATGAGGCCTGTAGACACTTTAGATAGAGAGGCCTGAAGACACTGTAGATAATGAGGCCTGTAGACACTTTAGATAGAGAGGCCTGTAGACACTGTAGATAATGAGGCCTGTAGACACTTTAGATAGAGAGGCCGTTAGACACTGTAGATAATGAGGCCTGTAGACACTTTAGATAGAGAGGCCTGTAGACACTGTAGATAATGAGGCCTGTAGACACTTTAGATAGAGAGGCCTGTAGACACTGTAGATAATGAGGCCTGTAGACACTTTAGATAGAGGGGCCTGTAGACACTGTTGATAATGAGGCCTGTAGACACTTTAGATAGAGAGGCCTGTAGTCACTGTAGATGATGAGGCCTGTACACACTGTAGATGATGAGGCCGGTAGACACTGCAGATGATGAGGCCGGTAGACACTGTAGATAATGAGGCCTGTAGACACTGTAGATGATGAGGCCGGTAGACACTGCAGATGATGAGGCCGGTAGACACTTTAAATAGAGAGACCTGTAGACACTGTAGATGATGAAGCCTGTACACACTGTAGATGATGAGGCCGGTAGACACTGTAGATAATGAGGCCTGTAGACACTTTAGATAGAGAGGCCTGTAGACACTGTAGATGATGAGGCCTGTAGACACTGTAGATGATGAGGCCTGCAGACACTATATAGATGATGAGGCCTGTAGACCCTTTTGATAGAGAGGCCTGTAGACACTGTAGATAATGAGGCCTGTAGACACTTTTGATAGAGAGGCCTGTAGATACTGTAGATAATGAGGCCTGTAGACACTTTAGATAGAGAGGCCTGTAGACACTGTAGATAATGAGGCCTGTAGACACTTTAGATAGAGAGGCCTGTAGACACTGTAGATAATGAGGCCTGTAGACACTTTAGATAGAGAGGCCTGTAGACACTGTAGATAATGAGGCCTGTAGACACTTTAGATAGAGGGGCCTGTAGACACTGTTGATAATGAGACACTTTAGATAGAGAGGCCTGTAGTCACTGTAGATAATGAGGCCTGTACACACTGTAGATGATGAGGCCGGTAGACACTGCAGATGATGAGGCCGGTAGACACTGTAGATAATGAGGCCTGTAGACACTTTAAATAGAGAGACCTGTAGACACTGTAGATGATGAGGCCTGTAGACACTGTAGATGATGAGGCCGGTAGACACTGTAGATAATGAGGCCTGTAGACACTTTAGATAGAGAGGCCTGTAGACACTGTAGATGATGAGGCCTGTAGACACTGTAGATGATGAGGCCTGCAGACACTATATAGATGATGAGGCCTGTAGACACTTTTGATAGAGAGGCCTGTAGACACTGTATATAATGAGACCTGTAGACACTGTAGATAATGAGGCCTGTAGACACTGTAGATGATGAGGCCGGTAGACACTGTAGATAATGAGGCCTGTAGACACTTTAGATAGAGAGGCCTGTAGACACTGTAGATAATGAGGCCTGTAGACACTTTAAATAGAGAGACCTGTAGGCACTGTAGATGATGAGGCCGGTAGACACTGTAGATAATGAGGCCTGTAGACACTTTAGATAGAGAGGCCTGTAGACACTGTAGATAATGAGGCCTGTAGACACTTTAGATAGAGAGGCCTGCATGTAGACACTGTAGAAAATAAGGCATGTAGACACTTTAGATGATGAGGCCTGTAGACACTTTGGATAGAGAGGTCTGTAGACACTGTAGATGATGAGGCCTGGAGACACTGTAGATGATGGGGCCTGTAGACACTGTAGATGATGAGGCCTGTAGACACTGTAGATGATGAGGGCTGTAGACACTGTAGATGATTGGGCCTGTAGACACTGTAGATGATGGGGCCTGTAGACACTGTAGATGATGAGGCCTGTAGACACTGTAGATGATGAGGCCTGTAGACACTGTAGATGATGGGGCCTGTAGACACTGTAGATGATGGGGCCTGTAGACACTGTAGATGATGAGGCCTGTAAACACTGTAGATGATGGGGCCTGTAGACACTGTAGATGATGAGGCCTGTAGACACTGTAGATGATGGGGCCTGTAAACACTGTAGATGATGGGGCCTGTAGACACTGTAGATGATGAGGCCTGTAGACACTGTAGATGATGAGGCCTGTAGACACTGTAGATGATGAGGCCTGTAGACACTGTAGATGATGGGGCCTGTAGACACGGTAGTTGGTGAGGCCTCTAGACACTGTAGATGATGGGGCCTGTAGACACTGTAGATGATGGGGCCTGTAGACACTGTAGATCATGGGGCCTGTAGGCACCGTAGATGATGGGGCCTGTAGACACTGTAGATGGTGAGGCCTGTAGACACTGTAGATGATGGGGCCTGTAGACACTGTAGATGATGAGGCCTGTAGACACTGTAGATGATGGGGCCTGTAGACACTGTAGATGATGGGGCCTTTAGACACTGTAGATGATGAGGCCTGTAGACACTGTAGATGATGAGGCCTGTAGACACTGTAGATGATGGGGCCTGTAGACACTGTAGATGGTGGGGCCTGTAGACACTGTAGATGATGAGGCCTGTAGACACTGTAGATGATGGGGCCTGTAGACACTGTAGATGATGGGGCCTGTAGACACTGTAGATGGTGAGGCCTGTAGACACTGTAGATGATGGGGCCTGTAGACACTGTAGATGATGAGGCCTGTTGACACTGTAGATGATGGGGCCTGTAGACACTGTAGATGATGGGGCCTGTAGACACTGTAGATGATGAGGCCTGTAGACACTGTAGATGATGGGGCCTGAAGACACTGTAGATGGTGAGCCTGTAGACACTGTAGATGATGGGGCCTGTAGACACTGTAGATGATGGGGCCTGTAAACACTGTAGATGATGGGTCCTGTAGACACTGTAGATGATGAGGCCTGTAGACACTGTAGATGATGGGGCATGTAGACACTGTAGATGATGGGGCCTGTAGACACTTTAGATGATGAGGCCTGTAGACACTGTAGATGATGGGGCCTGTAGTCACTGTAGATGATGGGGCCTGGAGACACTGTAGATGATGGGGCCTGGAGACACTGTAGATGATGGGGCCTGTAGACACTGTAGATGATGAGCCTGTAGACACTATAGATGATGGGGCCTGTAGACACTTTAGATGATAAGGCCTGAAGACACTGTAGATGATGAGGCCTGTAGATACTGTAGATGATGGGGCCGGTAGATACTGTAGATGATGGGGCCTGTAGATACTGTAGATGATGGGGCCTGGAGACACTGTAGATGATGGGGCCTGTAGACACTGTAGATGATGGGGCCTGTAGACACTGTAGATGATGGGGCCTGTAGACACTGTAGATGATGGGGCCTTTAGACACTGTAGATGATGGGGCCTGTAGACACTGTAGATGATGGGGCCTTGAAACACTGTAGATGATGGGGCCTGTAGACACTGTAGATGATGGGCTTTGAGACACTGTAGATGATGGGGCCTGTAGACACTGTAGATGGTGAGGCCTGAAGACACTGTAGATGATGGGGCCTGTAGACACTGTAGATGATGGGGCCTGTAGACACTGTAGATGATGGGGCCTGTAGACACTGTAGATGGTGAGGTCTTTAGACACTGTAGATGATGGGGCCTGTAGACACTGTAGATGATGGGGCCTGTAGACTTTGTAGATGATGGGGCCTGTAGACACTGTAGATGATGAGGCCTGTAGACACTATAGATGATGGGGCCTGTAGACACTGTAGATGATGGGGCCTGTAGACACTGTAGATGATGAGGCCTGTAGACACTGTAGATGATGGGGCCTGTAGACACTGTAGATGATGAGGCCTGTAGACACTGTAGATGATGGGGCCTGTAGACACTGTAGATGATGGGGCCTGGAGACACTGTAGATGATGGGGCCTGTAGACACTGTAGATGATGAGGCCTGTAGACACTGTAGATGATGGGGCCTGTAGACACGGTAGTTGGTGAGGCCTCTAGACACTGTAGATGATGGGGCCTGTAGACACTGTAGATGATGGGGCCTGTAGACACTGTAGATCATGGGGCCTGTAGGCACCGTAGATGATGGGGCCTGTAGACACTGTAGATGGTGAGGCCTGTAGACACTGTAGATGATGGGGCCTGTAGACACTGTAGATGATGAGGCCTGTAGACACTGTAGATGATGGGGCCTGTAGACACTGTAGATGATGGGGCCTTTAGACACTGTAGATGATGAGGCCTGTAGACACTGTAGATGATGAGGCCTGTAGACACTGTAGATGATGGGGCCTGTAGACACTGTAGATGGTGGGGCCTGTAGACACTGTAGATGATGAGGCCTGTAGACACTGTAGATGATGGGGCCTGTAGACACTGTAGATGATGGGGCCTGTAGACACTGTAGATGGTGAGGCCTGTAGACACTGTAGATGATGGGGCCTGTAGACACTGTAGATGATGAGGCCTGTAGACACTGTAGATGATGGGGCCTGTAGACACTGTAGATGATGGGGCCTGTAGACACTGTAGATGATGAGGCCTGTAGACACTGTAGATGATGGGGCCTGAAGACACTGTAGATGGTGAGGCCTGTAGACACTGTAGATGATGGGGCCTGTAGACACTGTAGATGATGGGGCCTGTAAACACTGTAGATGATGGGTCCTGTAGACACTGTAGATGATGAGGCCTGTAGACACTGTAGATGATGGGGCCTGTAGACACTGTAGATGATGGGGCCTGTAGACACTTTAGATGATGAGGCCTGTAGACACTGTAGATGATGGGGCCTGTAGTCACTGTAGATGATGGGGCCTGGAGACACTGTAGATGATGGGGCCTGGAGACACTGTAGATGATGGGGCCTGTAGACACTGTAGATGATGAGGCCTGTAGACACTATAGATGATGGGGCCTGTAGACACTTTAGATGATAAGGCCTGAAGACACTGTAGATGATGAGGCCTGTAGATACTGTAGATGATGGGGCCGGTAGATACTGTAGATGATGGGGCCTGTAGATACTGTAGATGATGGGGCCTGGAGACACTGTAGATGATGGGGCCTGTAGACACTGTAGATGATGGGGCCTGTAGACACTGTAGATGATGGGGCCTGTAGACACTGTAGATGATGGGGCCTTTAGACACTGTAGATGATGGGGCCTGTAGACACTGTAGATGATGGGGCCTTGAAACACTGTAGATGATGGGGCCTGTAGACACTGTAGATGATGGGGCTTTGAGACACTGTAGATGATGGGGCCTGTAGACACTGTAGATGGTGAGGCCTGAAGACACTGTAGATGATGGGGCCTGTAGACACTGTAGATGATGGGGCCTGTAGACACTGTAGATGATGGGGCCTGTAGACACTGTAGATGGTGAGGTCTTTAGACACTGTAGATGATGGGGCCTGTAGACACTGTAGATGATGGGGCCTGTAGACACTGTAGATGATGGGGCCTGTAGACACTGTAGATGATGAGGCCTGTAGACACTATAGATGATGGGGCCTGTAGACACTGTAGATGATGGGGCCTGTAGACACTGTAGATGATGAGGCCTGTAGACACTGTAGATGATGGGGCCTGTAGACACTGTAGATGATGAGGCCTGTAGACACTGTAGATGATGGGGCCTGTAGACACTGTAGATGATGGGGCCTGGAGACACTGTAGATGATGGGGCCTGAAGACACTGTAGATGATGGGGCCTGTAGACACTGTAGATGATGAGGCCTGTAGACACTGTAGATGATGGGGCCTGTAGACACTTTAGATGATAAGGCCCGGAGACACTGTAGATGATGAGGCCTGTAGATACTGTAGAGGATGGGGCCTGTAGATACAGTAGATGTTGGGGCCTGTAGATACTGTAGATGATGGGGCCTGTAGACACTGTAGATGATGGGGCCTGTAGACACTGTAGATGATGGGGCCTGTAGACACTGTAGATGATGGGGCCTGTAGACACTGTAGATGATGGGGCCTGTAGACACTGTAGATGATGGGGCCTGTAGACACTGTAGATGATGAGGCCTTGAGACACTGTAGATGATGGGGCCTGTAGACACTGTAGATGATGGGGCCTTGAGACACTGTTGATGATGGGGCCTGTAGACACTGTAGATGGTGAGGCCTGTAGACACTGTAGATGATGGGGCCTGTAGACACTGTAGATGATGGGGCCTGTAGACACTGTAGATGATGGGGCCTGTAGACACTGTAGATGATGGGGCCTGTAGACACTGTAGATGATGAGGCCTGTAGACACTGTAGATGATGGGGCCTGTAGACACTGTAGATGATGAGCCCTGTGGACACTGTTGATAATGAGACACTTTAGATAGAGAGGCCTGTAGTCACTGTAGATGATGAGGCCTGCAGACACTATATACTAGATGATGAGGCCTGTAGACACTTTTGATAGAGAGGCCTGTAGACACTGTAGATAATGAGGCCTGTACACACTGTAGATGATGAGGCCGGTAGACACTGCAGATGATGAGGCCGGTAGACACTGTAGATAATGAGGCCTGTAGACACTTTAAATAGAGAGACCTGTAGACACTGTAGATGATGAGGCCTGTAGACACTGTAGATGATGAGGCCGGTAGACACTGTAGATAATGAGGCCTGTAGACACTTTAGATAGAGAGGCCTTTTGACACTGTAGATGATGAGGCCTGTAGACACTGTAGATGATGAGGCCTGCAGACACTATATAGATGATGAGGCCTGTAGACACTTTTGATAGAGAGGCCTGTAGACACTGTAGATAATAAGGCCTGTAGACACTGTAGATAATGAGGCCTGTAGACACTGTAGATGATGAGGCCGGTCGACACTGTAGATAATGTGGCCTGTAGACACTTTAGATAGAGAGGCCTGTAGACACTGTAGATGATGGGGCCTGTAGACACTGTAGATGATGAGGCCTGTAGACACTGTAGATGATGGGGCCTGTAGACACTGTAGATGATGGGGCCTGGAGACACTGTAGATGATGGGGCCTGAAGACACTGTAGATGATGGGGCCTGTAGACACTGTAGATGATGAGGCCTGTAGACACTGTAGATGATGGGGCCTGTAGACACTGTAGATGATGGGGCCTGTAGACACTGTAGATGATGGGGCCTGTAGACACTGTAGATGATGGGGCCTGTAGACACTGTAGATGATGGGGCCTGTAGACACTGTAGATGATGGAGCCTGTAGACACTGTAGATGATGGGGCCTGTAGACACTGTAGATGATGAGGCCTTGAGACACTGTATATGATGGGGCCTGTAGACACTGTAGATGATGGGGCCTTGAGACACTGTGGATGATGGGGCCTGTAGACACTGTAGATGGTGAGGCCTGTAGACACTGTAGATGATGGGGCCTGTAGACACTGTAGATGATGGGGCCTGTAGACACTGTAGATGATGGGGCCTGTAGACACTGTAGATGATGGGGCCTGTAGACACTGTAGATGATGAGGCCTGTAGACACTGTAGATGATGGGGCCTGTAGACACTGTAGATGATGAGGCCTGTGGACACTGTTGATAATGAGACACTTTAGATAGAGAGGCCTGTAGTCACTGTAGATGATGAGGCCTGCAGACACTATATACTAGATGATGAGGCCTGTAGACACTTTTGATAGAGAGGCCTGTAGACACTGTAGATAATGAGACCTGTACACACTGTAGATGATGAGGCCGGTAGACACTGCAGATGATGAGGCCGGTAGACACTGTAGATAATGAGGCCTGTAGACACTTTAAATAGAGAGACCTGTAGACACTGTAGATGATGAGGCCTGTAGACACTGTAGATGATGAGGCCGGTAGACACTGTAGATAATGAGGCCTGTAGACACTTTAGATAGAGAGGCCTTTTGACACTGTAGATGATGAGGCCTGTAGACACTGTAGATGATGAGGCCTGCAGACACTATATAGATGATGAGGCCTGTAGACACTTTTGATAGAGAGGCCTGTAGACACTGTAGATAATAAGGCCTGTAGACACTGTAGATAATGAGGCCTGTAGACACTGTAGATGATGAGGCCGGTCGACACTGTAGATAATGTGGCCTGTAGACACTTTAGATAGAGAGGCCTGTAGACACTGTAGATAATGAGGCCTGTAGACACTTTAGATAGAGAGGCCTGTAGACACTGTAGATAATGAGGCCTGTAGACACTTTAGATAGAGAGGCCTGTAGACACTGTAGATAATGAGGCCTGTAGACACTTTAGATAGAGGGGCCTGTAGACACTGTTGATAATGAGACACTTTAGATAGAGAGGCCTGTAGTCACTGTAGATGATGAGGCCTGCAGACACTATATACTATATGATGAGGCCTGTAGACACTTTTGATAGAGAGGCCTGTAGACACTGTAGATAATGAGGCCTGTACACACTGTAGATGATGAGGCCGGTAGACACTGCAGATGATGAGGCCGGTAGACACTGTAGATAATGAGGCCTGTAGACACTTTAAATAGAGAGACCTGTAGACACTGTAGATGATGAGGCCTGTAGACACTGTAGATGATGAGGCCGGTAGACACTGTAGATAATGAGGCCTGTAGACACTTTAGATAGAGAGGCCTGTAGACACTGTAGATGATGAGGCCTGTAGACACTGTAGATGATGAGGCCTGCAGACACTATATAGATGATGAGGCCTGTAGACACTTTTGATAGAGAGGCCTGTAGACACTGTAGATAATGAGGCCTGTAGACACTGTAGATAATGAGGCCTGTAGACACTGTAGATGATGAGGCCGGTAGACACTGTAGATAATGAGGCCTGTAGACACTTTAGATAGAGAGGCCTGTAGACACTGTAGATAATGAGGCCTGTAGACACTTTAAATAGAGAGACCTGTAGGCACTGTAGATGATGAGGCCGGTAGACACTGTAGATAATGAGGCCTGTAGACACTTTAGATAGAGAGGCCTGTAGACACTGTAGATAATGAGGCCTGTAGACACTTTAGATAGAGAGGCCTGTAGACACTGTAGAAAATAAGGCATGTAGACACTTTAGATGATGAGGCCTGTAGACACTTTGGATAGAGAGGTCTGTAGACACTGTAGATGATGAGGCCTGGAGACACTGTAGATGATGGGGCCTGTAGACACTGTAGATGATGAGGCCTGTAGACACTTTAGATGATGAGGGCTGTAGACACTGTAGATGATTGGGCCTGTAGACACTGTAGATGATGGGGCCTGTAGACACTGTAGATGATGAGGCCTGTAGACACTGTAGATGATGAGGCCTGTAGACACTGTAGATGATGGGGCCTGTAGACACTGTAGATGATGGGGCCTGTAGACACTGTAGATGATGAGGCCTGTAAACACTGTAGATGATGGGACCTGTAGACACTGTAGATGATGAGGCCTGTAGACACTGTAGATGATGGGGCCTGTAAACACTGTAGATGATGGGGCCTGTAGACACTGTAGATGATGAGGCCTGTAGACACTGTAGATGAAGAGGCCTGTAGACACTGTAGATGATGAGGCCTGTAGACACTGTAGATGATGGGGCCTGTAGACACGGTGGTTGGTGAGGCCTCTAGACACTGTAGATGATGGGGCCTGTAGACACTGTAGATGATGGGGCCTGTAGACACTGTAGATGATGGGGCCTGTAGACACCGTAGATGATGGGGCTTGTAGACACTGTAGATGGTGAGGCCTGTAGACACTGTAGATGATGGGGCCTGTAGACACTGTAGATGATGAGGCCTGTAGACACTGTAGATGATGGGGCCTGTAGACACTGTAGATGATGGGGCCTGTAGACACTGTAGATGATGAGGCCTGTAGACACTGTAGATGATGAGGCCTGTAGACACTGTAGATGATGGGGCCTGTAGATACTGTAGATGATGGGGCCTGCAGACACTGTAGATGGTGAGGCCTGTAGACACTGTAGATGATGAGGCCTGTAGACACTGTAGATGATGGGGCCTGTAGACACGGTAGTTGGTGAGGCCTCTAGACACTGTAGATGATGGGGCCTGTAGACACTGTAGATGCTGGGGCACTGTAGATCATGGGCCTGTAGCACCGTAGATGATGGGCCTGTAGACACTGTAGATGATGGAGGCCTGTAGACACTGTAGATGATGAGGCCTGTAGACACTGTAGATGATGAGGGCCTGTAGACACTGTAGATGATGGGGCCTGTAGACACTGTAGATGATGAGGCCTGTAGACACTGTAGATGATGAGGCCTGTAGACACTGTAGATGATGGGGCCTGTAGACACTGTAGATGGTGGGGCCTTTAGACACTGTAGATGATGAGGCCTGTAGACACTGTAGATGATGGGGCCTGTAGACACTGTAGATGATGGGGCCTGTAGACACTGTAGATGGTGAGGCCTGTAGACACTGTAGATGATGGGGCCTGTAGACACTGTAGATGATGAGGCCTGTAGACACTGTAGATGATGGGGCCTGTAGACACTGTAGATGATGGGGCCTGTAGACACTGTAGATGATGAGGCCTGTAGACACTGTAGATGATGGGGCCTGAAGACACTGTAGATGGTGAGGCCTGTAGACACTGTAGAGGATGGGGCCTGTAGACACTGTAGATGATGGGGCCAGTAAACACTGTAGATGATGGGTCCTGTAGACACTGTAGATGATGAGGCCTGTAGACACTGTAGATGATGGGGCCTGTAGACACTGTAGATGATGGGGCCTGTAGACACTTTAGATGATGAGGCCTGTAGACACTGTAGATGATGGGGCCTGTAGACACTGTAGATGATGGGGCCTGGAGACACTGTAGATGATGGGGCTTGGAGACACTGTAGATGATGGGGCCTGTAGACACTGTAGATGATGAGGCCTGTAGACACTATAGATGATGGGGCCTGTAGACACTTTAGATGATAAGGCCTGAAGACACTGTAGATGATGAGGCCTGTAGATACTGTAGATGATGGGGCCGGTAGATACTGTAGATGATGGGGCCTGTAGATACTGTAGATGATGGGGCCTGGAGACACTGTAGATGATGGGGCCTGTAGACACTGTAGATGATGGGGCCTGTAGACACTGTAGATGATGGGGCCTGTAGACACTGTAGATGATGGGGCCTTTAGACACTGTAGATGATTGGGCCTGTAGACACTGTAGATGATGGGGCCTTGAAACACTGTAGATGATGGGGCCTGTAGACACTGTAGATGATGGGGCTTTGAGACACTGTAGATGATGGGGCCTGTAGACACTGTAGATGGTGAGGCCTGAAGACACTGTAGATGATGGGGCCTGTAGACACTGTAGATGATGGGGCCTGTAGACACTGTAGATGATGGGGCCTGTAGACACTGTAGATGGTGAGGTCTTTAGACACTGTAGATGATGGGGCCTGTAGACACTGTAGATGATGGGGCCTGTAGACACTGTAGATGATGGGGCCTGTAGACACTGTAGATGATGAGGCCTGTAGACACTATAGATGATGGGGCCTGTAGACACTGTAGATGATGGGGCCTGTAGACACTGTAGATGATGAGGCCTGTAGACACTGTAGATGATGGGGCCTGTAGACACTGTAGATGATGAGGCCTGTAGACACTGTAGATGATGGGGCCTGTAGACACTGTAGATGATGGGGCCTGGAGACACTGTAGATGATGGGGCCTGAAGACACTGTAGATGATGGGGCCTGTAGACACTGTAGATGATGAGGCCTGTAGACACTGTAGATGATGGGGCCTGTAGACACTTTAGATGATAAGGCCTGGAGACACTGTAGATGATGAGGCCTGTAGATACTGTAGAGGATGGGGCCTGTAGATACAGTAGATGTTGGGGCCTGTAGATACTGTAGATGATGGGGCCTGTAGACACTGTAGATGATGGGGCCTGTAGACACTGTAGATGATGGGGCCTGTAGACACTGTAGATGATGGGGCCTGTAGACACTGTAGATGATGGGGCCTGTAGACACTGTAGATGATGGGGCCTGTAGACACTGTAGATGATGAGGCCTTGAGACACTGTAGATGATGGGGCCTGTAGACACTGTAGATGATGGGGCCTTGAGACACTGTGGATGATGGGGCCTGTAGACACTGTAGATGGTGAGGCCTGTAGACACTGTAGATGATGGGGCCTGTAGACACTGTAGATGATGGGGCCTGTAGACACTGTAGATGATGGGGCCTGTAGACACTGTAGATGATGGGGCCTGTAGACACTGTAGATGATGAGGCCTGTAGACACTGTAGATGATGGGGCCTGTAGACACTGTAGATGATGAGGCCTGTGGACACTGTTGATAATGAGACACTTTAGATAGAGAGGCCTGTAGTCACTGTAGATGATGAGGCCTGCAGACACTATATACTAGATGATGAGGCCTGTAGACACTTTTGATAGAGAGGCCTGTAGACACTGTAGATAATGAGGCCTGTACACACTGTAGATGATGAGGCCGGTAGACACTGCAGATGATGAGGCCGGTAGACACTGTAGATAATGAGGCCTGTAGACACTTTAAATAGAGAGACCAGTAGACACTGTAGATGATGAGGCCTGTAGACACTGTAGATGATGAGGCCGGTAGACACTGTAGATAATGAGGCCTGTAGACACTTTAGATAGAGAGGCCTTTTGACACTGTAGATGATGAGGCCTGTAGACACTGTAGATGATGAGGCCTGCAGACACTATATAGATGATGAGGCCTGTAGACACTTTTGATAGAGAGGCCTGTAGACACTGTATATAATGAGGCCTGTAGACACTGTAGATAATGAGGCCTGTAGACACTGTAGATGATGAGGCCGGTAGACACTGTAGATAATGAGGCCTGTAGACACTTTAGATAGAGAGGCCTGTAGACACTGTAGATAATGAGGCCTGTAGACACTTTAGATAGAGAGGCCTGTAGACACTGTAGATAATGAGGCCTGTAGACACTTTAGATAGAGAGGCCTGTAGACACTGTAGATAATGAGGCCTGTAGACACTTTAGATAGAGGGGCCTGTAGACACTGTTGATAATGAGACACTTTAGATAGAGAGGCCTGTAGTCACTGTAGATGATGAGGCCTGCAGACACTATATACTAGATGATGAGGCCTGTAGACACTTTTGATAGAGAGGCCTGTAGACACTGTAGATAATGAGGCCTGTAGACACTTTAAATAGAGAGACCTGTAGACACTGTAGATGATGAGGCCTGTAGACACTGTAGATGATGAGGCCGGTAGACACTGTAGATAATGAGGCCTGTAGACACTTTAGATAGAGAGGCCTGTAGACACTGTAGATGATGAGGCCTGTAGACACTGTAGATGATGAGGCCTGTAGACACTTTAAATAGAGAGACCTGTAGACACTGTAGATGATGAGGCCTGTAGACACTGTAGATGATGAGGCCGGTAGACACTGTAGATAATGAGGCCTGTAGACACTTTAGATAGAGAGGCCTGTAGACACTGCAGATGATGAGGCCGGTAGACACTGTAGATAATGAGGCCTGTAGACACTTTAAATAGAGAGACCTGTAGACACTGTAGATGATGAGGCCTGTAGACACTGTAGATGATGAGGCCGGTAGACACTGTAGATAATGAGGCCTGTAGACACTTTAGATAGAGAGGCCTGTAGACACTGTAGATGATGAGGCCTGTAGACACTGTAGATGATGAGGCCTGCAGACACTATATAGATGATGAGGCCTGTAGACACTTTTGATAGAGAGGCCTGTAGACACTGTAGATAATGAGGCCTGTAGACACTGTAGATAATGAGGCCTGTAGACACTGTAGATGATGAGGCCGGTAGACACTGTAGATAATGAGGCCTGTAGACACTTTAGATAGAGAGGCCTGTAGACACTGTAGATAATGAGGCCTGTAGACACTTTAAATAGAGAGACCTGTAGGCACTGTAGATGATGAGGCCGGTAGACACTGTAGATAATGAGGCCTGTAGACACTTTAGATAGAGAGGCCTGTAGACACTGTAGATAATGAGGCCTGTAGACACTTTAGATAGAGAGGCCTGTAGACACTGTAGAAAATAAGGCATGTAGACACTTTAGATGATGAGGCCTGTAGACACTTTGGATAGAGAGGTCTGTAGACACTGTAGATGATGAGGCCTGGAGACACTGTAGATGATGGGGCCTGTAGACACTGTAGATGATGAGGCCTGTAGACACTTTAGATGATGAGGGCTGTAGACACTGTAGATGATTGGGCCTGTAGACACTGTAGATGATGGGGCCTGTAGACACTGTAGATGATGAGGCCTGTAGACACTGTAGATGATGAGGCCTGTAGACACTGTAGATGATGGGGCCTGTAGACACTGTAGATGATTGGGCCTGTAGACACTGTAGATGATGAGGCCTGTAAACACTGTAGATGATGGGACCTGTAGACACTGTAGATGATGAGGCCTGTAGACACTGTAGATGATGGGGCCTGTAAACACTGTAGATGATGGGGCCTGTAGACACTGTAGATGATGAGGCCTGTAGACACTGTAGATGAAGAGGCCTGTAGACACTGTAGATGATGAGGCCTGTAGACACTGTAGATGATGGGGCCTGTAGACACGGTAGTTGGTGAGGCCTCTAGACACTGTAGATGATGGGGCCTGTAGACACTGTAGATGATGGGGCCTGTAGACACTGTAGATGATGGGGCCTGTAGACACCGTAGATGATGGGGCCTGTAGACACTGTAGATGGTGAGGCCTGTAGACACTGTAGATGATGGGGCCTGTAGACACTGTAGATGATGAGGCCTGTAGACACTGTAGATGATGGGGCCTGTAGACACTGTAGATGATGGGGCCTGTAGACACTGTAGATGATGAGGCCTGTAGACACTGTAGATGGTGAGGCCTGTAGACACTGTAGATGATGGGGCCTGTAGACACTGTACATGATGGGGCCTGTAGACACTGTAGATGATGGGGCCTGTAAACACTGTAGATGATGGGGCCTGTAGACACTGTAGATGATGAGGCCTGTAGACACTGTAGATGACGGGGCCTGTAGACACTGTAGATGATGGGGCCTGTAAACACTGTAGATGATGGGGCCTGTAGACACTGTAGATGATGAGGCCTGTAGACACTGTAGATGATGGGGCCTGTAGACACTGTAGTTGGTGAGGCCTCTAGACACTGTAGATGATGGGGCCTGTAGACACTGTAGATGATGGGGCCTGTAGACACTGTAGATGATGGGGCCTGTAGACACTGTAGATGATGGGGCCTGTAGACACTGTAGATGGTGAGGCCTGTAGACACTGTAGATGATGGGGCCTGTAGACACTGTAGATGATGAGGCCTGTAGACACTGTAGATGATGGGGCCTGTAGACACTGTAGATGATGGGGCCTTTAGACACTGTAGATGATGAGGCCTGTAGACACTGTAGATGATGGGGCCTGAAGACACTGTAGATGGCGAGGCCTGTAGACACTGTAGATGATGGGGCCTGTAGACACTGTAGATGATGGGGCCTGTAGACACTGTAGATGATGGGTCCTGTAGACACTGTAGATGATGAGGCCTGTAGACACTGTAGATGATGGGGCCTGTAGACACTGTAGATGATGGGGCCTGTAGACACTTTAGATGATGAGGCCTTTAGACACTGTAGATGATGGGGCCTGTAGACACTGTAGATGATGGGGCCTGGAGACACTGTAGATGATGGGGCCTGGAGACACTGTAGATGATGGGGCCTGTAGACACTGTAGATGATGAGGCCTGTAGACACTATAGATGATGGGGCCTGAAGACACTTTAGATGATAAGGCCTGAAGACACTGTAGATGATGAGGCCTGTAGATACTGTAGATGATGGGGCCGGTAGATACTGTAGATGATGGGGCCTGTAGATACTGTAGATGATGGGGCCTGGAGACACTGTAGATGATGGGGCCTGTAGATACTGTAGATGATGGGGCCTGTAGACACTGTAGATGATGGGGCCTGTAGACACTGTAGATGATGGGGCCTGTAGACACTGTAGATGATTGGGCCTGTAGACACTGTAGATGATGGGGCCTTGAAACACTGTAGATGATGGGGCCTGTAGACACTGTAGATGATGGGGCCTGTAGACACTGTAGATGATGGGGCCTGAAGACACTGTAGATGATGAGGCCTGTAGACACTGTAGATGATGGGGCCTGTAGACACTGTAGATGATGAGGCCTGTAGACACTGTAGATGATGGGGCCTGTAGACACTGTAGATGATGGGGCCTGGAGACACTGTAGATGATGGGGCCTGAAGACACTGTAGATGATGGGGCCTGTAGACACTGTAGATGATGAGGCCTGTAGACACTGTAGATGATGGGGCCTGTAGACACTTTAGATGATAAGGCCTGGAGACACTGTAGATGATGAGGCCTGTAGATACTGTAGATGATGGGGCCTGTAGATACAGTAGATGATGGGGCCTGTAGATACTGTAGATGATGGGGCCTGTAGACACTGTAGATGATGGGGCCTGTAGACACTGTAGATGATGGGGCCTGTAGACACTGTAGATGATGGGGCCTGTAGACACTGTAGATGATGGGGCCTGTAGACACTGTAGATGATGGGGCCTGTAGACACTGTAGATGATGAGGCCTTGAGACACTGTAGATGATGGGGCCTGTAGACACTGTAGATGATGGGGCCTTGAGACACTGTGGATGATGGGGCCTATAGACACTGTAGATGGTGAGGCCTGTAGACACTGTAGATGATGGGGCCTGTAGACACTGTAAATGATGGGGCCTGTAGACACTGTAGATGATGGGGCCTGTAGACACTGTAGATGATGGGGCCTGTAGACACTGTAGATGATGAGGCCTGTAGACACTGTAGATGATGGGGCCTGTAGACACTGTAGATGATGAGGCCTGTGGACACTGTTGATAATGAGACACTTTAGATAGAGAGGCCTGTAGTCACTGTAGATGATGAGGCCTGCAGACACTATATACTAGATGATGAGGCCTGTAGACACTTTTGATAGAGAGGCCTGTAGACACTGTAGATAATGAGGCCTGTACACACTGTAGATGATGAGGCCGGTAGACACTGCAGATGATGAGGCCGGTAGACACTGTAGATAATGAGGCCTGTAGACACTTTAAATAGAGAGACCTGTAGACACTGTAGATGATGACGCCTGTAGACACTGTAGATGATGAGGCCGGTAGACACTGTAGATAATGAGGCCTGTAGACACTTTAGATAGAGAGGCCTGTAGACACCGTAGATGATGAGGCCTGTAGACACTGTAGATGATGAGGCCTGCAGACACTATATAGATGATGAGGCCTGTAGACACTTTTGATAGAGAGGCCTGTAGACACTGTAGATAATGAGGCCTGTAGACACTGTAGATAATGAGGCCTGTAGACACTGTAGATGATGAGGCCGGTAGACACTGTAGATAATGAGGCCTGTAGACACTTTAGATAGAGAGGCCTGTAGACACTGTAGATAATGAGGCCTGTAGACACTTTAAATAGAGAGACCTGTAGGCACTGTAGATGATGAGGCCGGTAGACACTGTAGATAATGAGGCCTGTAGACACTTTAGATAGAGAGGCCTGTAGACACTGTAGATAATGAGGCCTGTAGACACTTTAGATAGAGAGGCCTGTAGACACTGTAGAAAATAAGGCATGTAGACACTTTAGATGATGAGGCCTGTAGATACTTTGGATAGAGAGGTCTGTAGACACTGTAGATGATGAGGCCTGGAGACACTGTAGATGATGGGGCCTGTAGACACTGTAGATGATGAGGCCTGTAGACACTGTAGATGATGAGGGCTGTAGACACTGTAGATGATTGGGCCTGTAGACACTGTAGATGATGGGGCCTGTAGACACTGTAGATGATGAGGCCTGTAGACACTGTAGATGATGAGGCCTGTAGACACTGTAGATGATGGGGCCTGTAGACACTGTAGATGATGGGGCCGGTAGACACTGTAGATGATGAGGCCTGTAAACACTGTAGATGATGGGGCCTGTAGACACTGTAGATGATGAGGCCTGTAGACTCTGTAGATGATGGGGCCTGTAAACACTGTAGATGATGGGGCCTGTAGACACTGTAGATGATGAGGCCTGTAGACACTGTAGATGATGAGGCCTGTAGACACTGTAGATGATGAGGCCTGTAGACACTGTAGATGATGGGGCCTGTAGACACGGTAGTTGGTGAGGCCTCTAGACACTGTAGATGATGGGGCCTGTAGACACTGTAGATGATGGGGCCTGTAGACACTGTAGATGATGGGGCCTGTAGACACCGTAGATGATGGGGCCTGTAGACACTGTAGATGGTGAGGCCTGTAGACACTGTAGATGATGGGGCCTGTAGACACTGTAGATGATGAGGCCTGTAGACACTGTAGATGATGGTGCCTGTAGACACTGTAGATGATGAGGCCTGTAGACACTGTAGATGATGGGGCCTGCAGACACTGTAGATGGTGAGGCCTGTAGACACTGTAGATGATGGGGCCTGTAGACACTGTACATGATGGGGCCTGTAGACACTGTAGATGATGGGGCCTGTAAACACTGTAGATGATTGGGCCTGTAGACACTGTAGATGATGAGGCCTGTAGACACTGTAGATGATGGGGCCTGTAGACACTGTAGATGATGGGGCCTGTAAACACTGTAGATGATGGGGCCTGTAGACACTGTAGATGATGAGGCCTGTAGACACTGTAGATGATGGGGCCTGTAGACACTGTAGTTGGTGAGGCCTCTAGACACTGTAGATGATGGGGCCTGTAGACACTGTAGATGATGGGGCCTGTAGACACTGTAGATGATGGGGCCTGTAGACACTGTAGATGATGGGGCCTGTAGACACTGTAGATGATGAGGCCTGTAGACACTGTAGATGATGGGGCCTGTAGACACTTTAGATGATAAGGCCTGGAGACACTGTAGATGATGAGGCCTGTAGATACTGTAGATGATGGGGCCTGTAGATACAGTAGATGATGGGGCCTGTAGATACTGTAGATGATGGGGCCTGTAGACACTGTAGATGATGGGGCCTGTAGACACTGTAGATGATGGGGCCTGTAGACACTGTAGATGATGGGGCCTGTAGACACTGTAGATGATGGGGCCTGTAGACACTGTAGATGATGGGGCCTGTAGACACTGTAGATGATGAGGCCTTGAGACACTGTAGATGATGGGGCCTGTAGACACTGTAGATGATGGGGCCTTGAGACACTGTGGATGATGGGGCCTATAGACACTGTAGATGGTGAGGCCTGTAGACACTGTAGATGATGGGGCCTGTAGACACTGTAGATGATGGGGCCTGTAGACACTGTAGATGATGGGGCCTGTAGACACTGTAGATGATGAGGCCTGTAGACACTGTAGATGATGGGGCCTGTAGACACTTTAGATGATGAGGCCTGTAGACACTGTAGATGATGGGACCTGTAGACACTGTAGATGATGGGGCCTGGAGAAACTGTAGATGATGGGGCCTGGAGACACTGTAGATGATGGGGCCTGTAGACACTGTAGATGATGAGGCCTGTAGACACTATAGATGATGGGGCCTGTAGACACTTTAGATGATAAGGCCTGAAGACACTGTAGATGATGAGGCCTGTAGATACTGTAGATGATGGGGCCGGTAGATACTGTAGATGATGGGGCCTGTAGATACTGTAGATGATGGGGCCTGGAGACACTGTAGATGATGGGGCCTGTAGACACTGTAGATGATGGGGCCTGTAGACACTGTAGATGATGGGGCCTGTAGACACTGTAGATGATGGGGCCTGTAGACACTGTAGATGATGGGGCCTGTAGACACTGTAGATGATGGGGCCTTGAAACACTGTAGATGATGGGCCTGTAGACACTGTAGATGATGGGGCTTTGAGACACTGTAGATGATGGGGCCTGTAGACACTGTAGATGGTGAGGCCTGTAGACACTGTAGATGATGGGGCCTGTAGACACTGTAGATGATGGGGCCTGTAGACACTGTAGATGATGGGGCCTGTAGACACTGTAGATGATGGGGTCTGTAGACACTGTAGATGATGAGGCCTGTAGACACTGTAGATGATGGGGCCTGTAGACACTGTAGATGGTGAGGTCTGTAGACACTGTAGATGATGGGGCCT